>JAOSBM010000205.1:555851-578009 GCA_027568955.1 Erythroxylum tenue
GGGGTTTTTTCTGGTGGAAGTCCTCCTATTCATTAATTCTTTAGTGGTTGGTTTTAAACTTCGTATAGAATCACGAAAGTTGCAATCTTGAACTTTTTTGTGATTGTTAAGTTCAAGTTCGCATTCCGTTGTCCATGGTGTCACTGGTTTGAGTTCAGTGAGATCTGAGCGCCATTTTTGAATTTCGGATGGTGATTTTACGTTGAAATTATTCTCTTTCTTGTTTTTGTGATCTCATCTGGGCTTCTTGTTGCTTTTTATGTAAAATTATTTCGAAGCCCAAGCTACTTGAATCGAAACTGCAGATCTGTTTTTCCTTCTTTTGACCCTTTTTTAGCCTGTTCATAGGGAAGTGTCAAGTGTGGGTCCCATCTATAATTGTCTGAATGCTCACAAGCCCCTGTACTATGTGGCCGATCTTTAAACTTTGTTCGTTAAAATCGATGGCAACACAGCTTCGTAGACTATGGTCCTGGCCCATGTATCTGCTATGGTCTGCTGGTTCACTAAACTGTGTGGACTGCGGAGTTCTTCCTCTGCTGTGTCTTTACTTGAGGCCTTTAGTGTTAGCCATAGACAACAAAGTTAAGGTCTTTCGTTGTTCAGAATAAGCTTGAGCTTTCTTTCGTCCTTGTCCTGTTACTTGGTTATAAATACACCCATGTACCTCTTAGGATAGCAGTAGATCAGTTCTCTCTTTAATATTTCTCATTTCATACCTTTAACAATATGTTTCATATCCTTGGTATGGTTTGTTGAGAAAATAATAATGATTTGGCAAATGATGTTTCCCTATGCTTGAATGATAAATGATGAGTAGGAAAGGTGAAAGGTTTCAGTTGACTGATCTTTGCCTGTTATGTTGATAAAAAATCTAGCAGAAAGTCTTCAACTTGGGTAGGAAATGTTAACCACAAGTATATTTCTCTTGGTTCTTCTTATGTGATTTAAATGCCAAATTTTGATTTTTGTCCCGAAGGTGTTCTATGTTGCGATAGGTCATCTCAAGTTGGAGTTTTGTCGATATCTTAGTACTTGTGTGATCAAGCTTTCGTGTCAAGTATCGGTATTTCATTTGATGGGGCAAACCATTTACTCCATTTTCTGTTGGGTTCGTTTTACTTGTAAAACAGGCACTTCACTCTCTGAAACAAGATGGCAACCCTAGAAGAGGATAATGCACTTGCTTTGATAACCCATGAGGAGAACAATGAAATGCTTGAGACAGATTTCGAAGAGAATAATGCAATGACTGTTACAAGCCTGGAAGAGAACAATTCAATGATTGTGGCAAACTTGGAGGAGAAGAATGAATTTAAGACACCAGAAACACAGCCTAATAAGCGAAGAAAAAAGAAGTCCTTAGTTTGGGAACACTTCACCATAGAAACTGTGAGCCCTGGATGTAGAAGAGCATGCTGTAAGCAGTGCAAGCAAAGTTTTGCGTATAGCACTGGCTCCAAAGTAGCTGGTACCAGCCACCTCAAACGTCACATTGCTAAGGGAACCTGCCTTGCACTTTTACGTAGTCAGGGAAATTCAATGGCACTCTATACTCGAAGGACTGGGGGAAATGACAGTTCTGGACCTCGAAAGCGACGATACAGATCCTCTAGCACACCTTACATTCCATTTGATTCTGATCGTTCCCGCCATGAAATTGCCAGGATGATCATCATGCATGATTACCCGCTTCATATGGTTGAGCATTCTGGATTTGTAAGTTTCATACAGAACCTTCAACCAAACTTTGGTATGGTAAGCTTCAACAGTGTCCAAGGGGATTGTCTTGCAACTTACTTGAGGGAGAAGCAAAGTTTTATGAAGTTCATGGAGGGGATACCTGGCCGTGTTTGTCTTACACTGGACATATGGTCTTCAAGTCAAGACCTGGGTTATGTCTTCATAACAGGACATTTCATTGATAGTAACTGGAAACGGCACAGGCGGATTCTTAATGTTGTGATGGAGCCATATCCTGATTCCGACGGTGCTCTCAGCCATGCAGTTGCCTGTTCTCTTTCAGATTGGAGTCTGGAGGGCAAATTATTTTCTCTTACCTGTAGTCATCCAGCTGGTGAACCTGGGCTTGAAAATCTTAGATCTCTCCTCTGCCAAAAAAATCCGCTCATTCTCAATGGCCAGTTACTTCTTGGGAACTGCATTGCTCAAACATTGAGCAGTGTTGCAAAAGATGTATTTTCATTAAGAAAGGAGGTCATTAACAAAATTCGTGATAGTGTAAAATATGTTGCAACTTCAGAATCCCATGAGGAAAAGTTTCTAGAGCTTAAGCAACAGCTTCAAGTCCCCAGTGAAAAAAACCTGTCCCTTGATGACCAAAGGAAGTGGAACACAACGTATCAAATGTTGGTGACTGCTTCCGAAGTAAAAGAAGTATTTTCATGCTTGGACACTTCCGACCCTCATTACAAACAGGCTCCATCCATGGAAGACTGGAAACAGGTTGAGACTATATGCACATATTTAAAACCTCTCTTTGATGCAGCCAACATTTTAGCATCTACTGCCAACCCAACCGCAGTAACATGCTTTCATGAAATCTGGAAGATTCATACAGAGTTGACCTGTGCAGCTACAAGTGAGGATCCTTTTGTCAAAAGTGTTGCTAATGCAATGAAGGAAAAAATTGACAAGTATTGGAATGATTGCAGCCTGGTTTTGGCTATTGCTGTGGCCATGGATCCTCGTTTTAAGATGAAGCTCGTTGAATTTAGTTTTTCAAAAATCTATGGGGAAGATGCTCCTTCATACATCAAGATTGTTGATGATGGGATCCATGAGCTCTTTGTTGAATATGTGGCCCTCCCTCTCCCTCTTACTCCAGCTTATGCCGATGAAAGAAATGTTGACAATATGAAAACTGACGAACATGGAAATCTTCTGTCTGACAATGGACTTACAGATTTTGATGTCTACATCATGGAAACAACTAGCCAACAGATGAAATCCGAGCTGGATCAATATCTCGACGAGTCTTTGTTACCTCGTGTGCAAGACTTTGATGTGTTAGGTTGGTGGAAGCTGAATAAGCTGAAGTACCCAACTCTTTCTAAGATGGCTCGTGATATATTAACCATTCCAGTGTCCACAGTTGGACCTGACGCTGTGTTTGATACTATGGCGAAAGAGCTAGATAGTTACCGGAGCTCCTTACGACCAGAGACACTGGAGGCCCTTGTTTGTGCCAAGGATTGGCTTCAGTATGGATTTGCAGAAGTATCGAATGCCCTTGTGGCAATGGAGTTTTAAGACTTACAGGTGCATTGTAAACTCGCATGTTATTATTATTATTTTTTTTATCTTTTATAGGTTTGTCCTTCTAGGATTTTAGTTGTGTTTAACTCTGTATTAGGAAATATTTTACCACTGGAAAGTTGTTTAGGAGCTTGAACATCAGAATTTATCATATGCAAAGTACATTTTTATTCAGAATTTTCTCTTCAACTTATTAGATTATTGCAGGAGTTCAGAGAACCAGAACGGCATTCCATAGATCACTGTAAATCATCTAGTCCTTTGCTCATACTCTAATAAATATTAAATTCACAACTCGACCTCTACTACATGAATATCTCCTTCAGACAGGTTATCTATGTTGAGAGTAACCAGTCCAGAAACTGTGTCGTAAGTGAAATCGACCACATTTGAATCCACCAGACACTTCCTCGGCTCAGTCGACATGTAAGCACCGAATTTGCCGCATCCTTTAACGTCCATGGATACTTTTGCCACCAACTCGGAGTTACTATTCTCCACCTTCTCACCACCCACAGCATCACCTTCACACCCTTTCACTTCATAGTTCAGTCTCTGAATAGCTCCACCAGCATTGAACATGTTAATGAGCCCCAAAGGTGCAAAGCTAAACCCAGGAGCTAGATCCTTGATGGGTGTCACTGTAAAAAGTTCGTACTCGAGGACTTTGAGTGTGACAGGCATGGCTGCATTGTAAGGGAGAGTGACGAGCTCACCAGTCCGGTGACCATAGACAGCACAGTTACCAGACCAATTCGTGTCGGTGGCTGCTTCAAAAATGAGATGGACGTCACGACCTCTAACAGCACCTGTTATGGCCTCATCAGTTTTGGTTTCGTGAGATGTCATTCTTCTCTCTGATGCGTTCCAGGCAGCTCCTTGGCAATTGTAAACACCCAGTACTCCTGTGAACTTATTCATGTTCCATATCTTCAACAAGCTGCAAAATCAGTAAGAACTTGTTAAAACATGACCCAGACGGAACCACTGAAATCAAGCTGCAAGAAAAGAAAGAAAAGCTTTACCTCACATCATCACGGGCAGGGTCATTAAACAGACTGTCACGAGTTGGCCGACCGGGCAAAAGGGGTCGGAGGATGGATCCGTCTGGCAGAACCAACTTCTTCAGTAGCTCAAAGTTGTGCTTCCCAGGCTTATCACTGCTCATTTCAAGGCATATCCAATTAAGCAAAATATAACACAGAAACACAAAATTCAACCAGAAAAGCATAAAAGCTGCAAACTTTTTCTGCAAGAGTTTACCTGACGTAGATAGGACCACCGCTTATGGCTCTCGCAGATGCATGATACTCTGCAGCTGGGTGGAGCGAGTGAAACATGTCCCAATCAGGCTGCATGAACTCTCCAAGGAAAACACTATTATATGCAACCGCTGTTATATGAATAGTATGTGATAATGGATCTCGCGGGAAGAAGTCATCAGATGCTCTTACGACTGCTGTTTGCTTCGAGCTGTTCCAATCCAAATTTCATCAGAAACATCAGAAAGAAAACTTTGAATTGATAAAGCACCAAAGCCATGAAAATTTACCAGTATAATGCGTCGGTGTTATGACTCATACACGCAATGCAGCCATTGTCAGGGAAGTTCCTGGCCACAGACGCATCAAGAGCTTGATGGTATTGTCTTGTGAACTCAACTCTGCCTCCTAAACCGCCACCCACGGTCTCCAATATGGACTGCACATCCACTTTAAGCCCATCTATTCCGGCGGACGCTAAGTAGTTATGCATTTCGTTATAGAACTTGTAGACACCCTTGGGATTCACTATACCCAACCCTTGCAACACCATGGCATCAGTCTTCCACGCTGGATCGTTGTCCACCACCCCTTTTGACAGCATCGGAAACTTCATCGTCGAGTCGTACTCCTCCATCTCCTTCACTCCGGGTCGGACTCCTCCCCAGTACCCGATGATCGCATGCCACACGTACACGTATTTAACCCCAAACTTCTCTTTCGCTGTGTGCACAATGTTCTTGATACCCACAGTTGGATCATCCTTATTCTGAAACTTAGCGTTCTCTTTGATTCCGGTAAGCCTCATTATAGGTTTCTCTTGCTCCTTCTCTTTATCTGGGTCGACGTCGATTCCGACGGACTGCCATCCGTCGTCGATAATGATGAATTTCGGCGGCAACCCACCGGCAGACAAGGTCTTCAGACCAGCCTCCACACCCTCTTGTGTCACTTCCTGGTAAAAGGCATCCCAGGTGCACCATCCAAAGTAGTCTATGATTCCAGGCAATTTTTTCTCATGACGTTGACGAAACGTCTTCAGGTGTGACTTCACGGCGCGGACCGCCTCCGATATCGTGGCAAAGGGATCGGTACCGGCGTGAACAAACAGCGAGTGCGTGAACGACGACGCTTTAGTGTCGACGTCACCGCTTTCCAAGCAGAGCTCAAGCTCGTCGCTAGTATTTCCCTGCAAGCATGCTCTGAAAGGACCTTCGATCAGAGGAAGCAACACCGCGTAAACGATCTGGTTTTCTTCATCTCCGACGTCTGGTTCCAGAAGAGAACCGCCTTTCGTTTCAACAATCAAGAACTGGGTCTCCATAGGAACATCCCTCCCTTGATCTCCCATCTGATGGGTCATCCACCACAGCTTGAACCGAAAGCTCGCCATGAAACGAACTCCTCGGAGAGTCCCAAGAGGGACCACGTGGCGGCTGTTCTCTTCGTCGAAAACCGCTCCAACGAAGACCCCCTCAGCCGGACCGGAATCCGGAACCGCCGTCGTTATCACATTTTCCGGCACTCCGGTGAGGATGGTCCGGTCCTTCACGACCAGCTTCCTCTCCGATATCCGAACCACCGGTTTGATCGTCATCGCTTCGTTCTCGCTCCTCTTAAACCCCAACAACGAAGTTCGACAACGAGTTGAACAAAGCCTGTAAACTCTACGATATGAACAACCCAACACCCCAGAACTTCGTTAGCCCCCACTCAAAAACAGAGTCCCCAACCAAAGAAAAACAAAGAGCTCTTACCAGAAACAGAAAGGCCGGTCTTTGAGATTGGTTTAACGAAGGTTGAGTGAAGCCAAAAGGTATTTATAAGCAGAGATGGAGTTCCAATCCTATTGTGAAGCAACAACATTGTTACTTCTTCTCTGGCCTTCTCTTGCACGAGTCTCTAAAGACAGAGAGCCAAGACAAGAAGAGCCGCTTGACATGTGCTGTCCTAAACTGGAATTGCAACTACACGTTATCCAATCAAATCAACCGATTCATTTTGACTTTTTAACGGTGGTGACTTTTTAACCGTCGATGTGAATGCCACGTCAGTTGTGTATAATTGGATACAAATCCAGTTTCTTTGAGATCTAGTTTACCTCTTCGGGACACGTTTGTGATTAGGTTATTATAATTATTTATTATTTAAAATATATTATCTATATTTGACGTGTGTCCACGTAGGCAGGCACGGACTTTTTTTCTGTAATTTTCATGTGAAATTTACTTCTAAATTAAATAGTAAAATATACTTAAATAACCAAAAAATAACTAAACATCTAATTAGCTTAAAAGGTAAGAATTCTTGGAAATTATTAAAATAGTTATTTAATATAACAACAGTAATAATACTCGGTGAAAGTTTTGCTAAAATGCGAGATGTTGGAATATTTAATAGTGAGTAGCTTTATTCTGACGTGATAAAAGGTTTGTTCCGATAGATTCGTATGTAATGCAAATGTATAATTTAAGTATGTTATTCAAAAATGATATAAAACTTAAATTAAATAATAAATTTGCCAACTAAAACAACATTAAATTATTTTGGGGGTGTTAACTCAAAATTTTGAAGTTCTTGATGTTGTTTTTATTGAAATTGAATTAATCCTAAATTGTATAAATGATAAAAACAGATTTCAAATTTATTAATATTAAAAAGTGTGTTAAGTAATTTTTTAAAATATACACAATAATTGATAAGTCATGAATGCCCCAACTCCAACCTGCCAAGAAATATCTTAAAGTTGCGCGTTTTGAGGAAGTGGTGTAAGAATCTTTACCAGACTTTGTCACGCATCAATCAATCAAATAAGTCCAAAGCTGGTTTGTAATAATTGCCAGAAATGCGTGGATTTACTTTAATGTCACAAGTTGCCAACTGGACCATGGGCTGACACCGATTAGTTTATTCCCACCTCACATGGCAAGTGGAACATTTAGCCTGCCGTCTTCAGTTACATAATTGGGAGGTGACAAAAGTTTTAAATTATTATGACTACGTTTGGTAAATAATGGATTGTATTAATTTTTAGATAATTTTATTAATTAATTTAATCAGTAGATAATATTAGCTGTTTGTTAAAAATATTTGATAAAATTAGTTATTTAATATTAGTTGTTAATATATAAAATGACTTATGAGGGCATGATTTTAAAACAAATTATAAATACATGAATATTATATTTTTTAGTCTTTCGTGGAATATTGTTATAAGAATTTATATTTAGATATTTAATTTTACACAAATTAAGTTTATAACTTTAATAAAAAAATATAATAATAATAATAATACAACTTTAAATTTTCTATTCATATGAATGATGCAGCAAGCTACATCATATAATATATAAATTTTATTATTTAATAAATTAAAAATATCTATAATTATAGTATGACATAAATACGATATATGGTAGTTATATGCTAAAAATATTAATTTGATATGACTCTTTACGTTCAAATAACTAATATTATGGTAATTATGTAAACTAATATTATCAAATTAAATAAAGATTAAAAAGTTTAATTTGCTCCTTTATTATATTCTTCCAAATCTTACAACATAATTGTACGATAAAAAAAAGCCAATTTTGAAAATACACAAGACAAAAAATACAGAGTAAAATAGAGGGCAATAATGTCATTAGGCAAACAACTAACTCTAAAAACTTCTCTTTTGGAGCTTTTAAAAATCAATTTATTGGGATTAAATAAGCTAATTAATAAATCATTCATTAAACGCGCTAGTAACTTTTTAAAATAGTCAAAAAAGTTAAAAAATTGTTTGCCAAACACCTCCTAAGTCCAGTTAAATATTTTATAATTTTGTTATAAAAAATTATATTAAAATTATATTTTTATCAGTTTTTAAATTTTTAGTTTAATTTACTATAATAATTATTTTTAAAAATTTTGATTAGTTGTAATTGTGAAGTTTGAACTGTAACACTCCCAAAGAGCTCATCACAACTTGGATGAAGAATCACAACCGATGTTACCTCGCAAGCTAAAAGGCTTGTTCCCATGTGAACCATCTCTTTAGATATTTACATAATATATACGAGCCAACAAATTGATTTGAATAAGACAAATTTTATGAAAATGACGCGTGTTTCTTAATTGTTATAGGAAATTTTAAAATTTAAATTAGTGTTCTAAAAAGCACATAACTTATTAGGTACCGATAATCATACATAAAATGATAAAATCACAGAAAATGCGGAATACCTGATTTTTATTTATATTTTGAGTTTCGAAGTAGTTTTTGATGTTGAAACGAGCTCCAATTTTTACGGGACAGTTGAGGAAGTTGTTCACCGACACTCGATTTAAGTCTTTCTACAGTTTTCCTAATACGCAAACTCTCTTAACGGGTTAGAAAATCATATGCTTACGATTGATATGAGTAACTGTAGGAGAACTTTTCCATATCGACTTTTTCCATCACAAGGCCGATATGAACCAGGTCCATACTGAAAGAGATCTATTTTTTACCCGGACTTCGACTCATTAATTTAGATCATTTATTGAGTCATTTTATTACCTTTAATTGGATCACGTAACTTAACCGATAATTTATTAAAAACTAAAATTACAATTAATAGTTGTCCACTTAATTGGAGAAAGACAAAAATGTTCTTAAGGACAAAATTTTCTAACAATTAATTCTCTTAAAAATCTCTTAATATAATAGGTTATATATGAGATTCATAATTTATATCAAAATTGTAAACATTGTTTGAATGAAAAAATAGAGATAACATAATTGTATAATTTTTTTAAAAAATTAATTTAGTATCAAAAAATTTAATTAGTGATTAATTTTTAAAAATTTTTACGGCAACAGCAACAATAACAACAACCAAATTAAAATTTTGCTTAACACGAGATTTGACGAAATTTAATAATATATAAGATTATCTCTAAATAGCAGGGAGACTCTTCTCAAATTACCCGTATTAAATTTTGTACAAATAAATTTTAAAAAAATATTTTTAAAATTTATTTGTATGAGTTTTAAAAACATTAAAATTTAAAAATTTTAATCAATGATTGAAAGCGTGAGGTTAGGACACGCGTGTGGTTAAAAATCAGAGGTCAGTTCGGACAAAAATATCTTTCGGGCATGGATGGAACTGCCCGGCAGAGTCGGCCACGTAAGGCTTTTTGTCCCTCTTAGACTTCCAGTTCATGAATCTAGTTGTATATATATCACGAGGGTAAAAACTTAAAACGCCGCCTTGTGAAGCTTCTGATTAGTCAACGTCGTGTTATAATGATGTGATTAAGACATACGATTATAATTATAATTTTTAAAATTTATTGAAAATTTATTTATAATCTTTAATTTTATTTTTATTGAATAATTCTTCTAATATTTTTATTAAGAATAATAATATTTTAATATGAACAATACATATATAATAATTAAATATTCTAATACAAATTTTAATTTAACTAATTAAAATTGATATAAATTATTATTTGAGTTTAATTGCATCATTCAAATTTAAAAGTTGAATTAAATTTTCATATTATTAACAATTTATTAGTTCTTTTAAAGAAAATTAAAGATATAAAATTTTCTAAAAAGTTAAAAAAAATATAAGACTTTAAATAAAGTTTTGTTCAGCTCTTACTTGTCAAGTCCAGTGTTTTAAAAACATACTAAAAGTTAAATCAAATAAGAGATTTAAGGTTTAAGAGGTCAATTTATATTAAACTGTTATAAAACTAGTTAAAAATTAAATAAAAATAAAAAATTAAAGAATTTATTGAACAAATTAAAATGAAATAAAAAAATGATAATATTAAAACATAATTAATCAGTTTGTTTTAGTTTATAAAAACTTATTACAAAAATTGAATAATTAATTAATAAATTAAACGGTTTTTAACAATAAAGATTATTAAACTAAATCAATCCGAAAAGTTGATCATTTTTAATTTTTTATTATAAAGCCGGTCAAACTCAGTTTTTAAAACAATAGTTAATTAATTAAATAATATATTTTGAAATACATCATTTATTTCTACACTTGTTAATTAAAAAAAGAAATATAATAATACACATTTAATTGGTTAAAACTCATAATGGAAAGTTCCTTTAAAAAGTTTTAAATGTTAAAGCCCTGACTTGAATTTTATAAATTTATGGTTTTTAAATATTATAATTCTTCAAAATTTTCGATTTTAAGCACAAATAATAATCACGGATAATAATCATAAACTTAAAACAAGAGCACTTGTAACTTGTAAAGCCTAAACGCCAATTTCAGTGATCTGGATGCTTCGTGAAGCTTTTGAGTTACGAACATGTTGATTGCATATCAAATGAAATGATCGACCAGTCTTCAGGAGTGGGACACCGTAATCTTCGTAAAGGTCGTAAAGGTCAGAGTAAAGCCAAATAAAATCACATCTGCCTGTTTCACTCGTTTCATCCACACATTTATGTAAATTTGGAATAATACACGTGGCATAAGTGATCACGTCTTCAGTAAATAGAAAGAACGAGCTACTCTATCCCTAACCCTGTGCCAAATCATACACCTATTTAAAATAATCTCATTTATATGTTTTTTTAGTCTTATATATTTATGTTATGAGATCGTCTGAAATATAATTGATACAAAATTATAGACACAGAAGATTTGATCCTTTCATTAAACTCTTTATTATTAGGTTGGCAAGGTTCATTTGATACGGTTTAAAATTAAAGTTGATAAGTTTTGATGTTCAGTTAAAAACTTGAGAAATTAAAAAAAATAAAATATCTTTTATTTTTAAAATTAAAACATATTTAATTGATCTTAATTTGAGCTTGATTAAACTTTGAGTTATCCACACTCAATTGAATTCAACTCAAATTGATAGTTTTAAACTTGATCAAATTTTAAATCAAACTTGAATTCAATCATAAAATTTTAAATTAGATTTAGATCTGAGTGATTCAAGTAGAGATAATAATTGGGCCTACATTTAGCCCGAAGTCAACAGGCTAGATCCTAGGTGTTGGCCTCTAGCCCTTTTTTTTAAATTGGGTCTCTATAAGGCTCAGGCTAGTTAGGCCTAGGTCGTCTCAAAGCCCAACACTTTATAAATAAAACGACGACATTATGTTAAAAATGATGTTATTTTTGTATTTTTAATTTTAAAAATAAATTGGGCCTAGTTGTCTCAAGTCAAAGTAGCCCAAGGTGGTAATGAGTTGAGTTGTACTTAGATATAGGGACAACAATGAACCGACTCATTAATATCTATATCCATAACTCTTTAACGTAAGTAATCTCAATTTGATATAATCTCAATGTATGTCTACTTTGATACTCATTAATATCTATATCCATAACTCTTTAACATAAGTAATCTCAATTTGATATAATCTCAATGTATGTCTACTTTGATTGCACTAATGGCATTATGTGCTCTATATAAACTTGTTGTCTTTGTTGAGCTTCCATTAGAAGGGGGATTGAATCAAATTCAAAATTTAATTGAGTTCAAGAATTTAAATCACTCTAAAATCATAATGAATTTATATATTAAAGTAATATTATTTTCAGTAATTAAATAAAAATAATATTTTAAAAAATAATTTGTATTAATTTCTTAAATTTAAGTCAATTTTAGAATTTAATTAACATAAATTTGATATATTAATTTTAAAAAATTAAGAACTAATTATAACTTGAAATTAACTATCAAGTAATTTTAATATTGTCACAAAAGTCAGTTCTAAAATTGAAAATAGAACGAATCTATTTGAAAGTGCATATAAGCAAACTATTGATATAATTTATTAACTCGTTAATAAATTATTTAAAATACATAATTTATACTTAAAATTTAATCGATATTAAATAAAAAAATTATGTATTATCGTGGGCTCAAATTCCACCATCCTTAAATCCAATTCTCTCTCAAAAGGGTCCAATCCAAAAATAGCCCATACCCATTATTGTCCCCCAAAATTCATATCAAATAAATCAATTATTATATATAATAATTCTATAAATTAATAATTAAAGTAACATAGAAGCGATCTAAATATTATTAAATACCAAACTCTATTCTCTCTCCAAATAAAATTTAAGGGATTCGAATAGGAAAAAGAAAACATAAATTATTTTAAGTAAATTCTAATAACAAGATCAACAATTCCTAGTAAAATTTCCGCTGATACATAAGATTTAAAGAATTCCAATAGTACATAGTTTTATCTCTAACTAAAGGCATGTTTGGATAGATGTAAGGTTTATAATGAGATAAAATGGAATAGAATGATTTATAACGAAATGAAACGTAAATAGATGTAATATATTAGATGTAATATAGTGAAATGCTGTTTGGATGAAGGGTTTATAATATAATATAGTATAAAGTTGTTTATCATTTTATATTTCATCATAAACCCTCAAGTCGGAGGTTTTTAATTTTTACTATTTATGATGGAATGAGATTTAATATGAAATACTCCTCTTCCATCTCATCCCATTCTACTCCATTATAAAACCTCCTCCCAAATGATGGAATAATATTATATTCTATTTCATTTTATTAATAAACTTCCGATCAAACATAGCCTAACAGAGAGATCGTTTTCAACTGACCCACGAGAAGTGAGAAAAAAGAAAAGAATATAATAATAATAATAATAATAATAATAATAATATATGTATATATAGTTATCTTTGAAATTATATTAAATAATTTTTGTAAAAAAATTACAATTTTTTTTTAGTAAAACCCTCAAAGCCCTTCTCTCCCTCGTAGTTCTATAGTTTTATGTGATTCCAGACCCATCACAGCAAAATGAGGAGGGCCCAAATGTAAAAAAGAAAAGAAAAGCTGTCCTTCCACTTTTTTTTTTAGTAAAACCCTCAAAAAGCCCTTCTCTCCCTCATTGTTCTATAGTTTTATGGGATTCCATAAAATGAGAAGGGCCCAAATGTAAAAAAGAAAAGAAAAGTTGTCCTTCCAAGCATTTTCCTAGAACTCCAGGGGCTTCTCCTTTAAACTCACCAAGTTTAAGTAAGCAGAAAAATTTAATTTTGTCATCTTCACCGTCGAAGAATTCATTTTCATTTCAAAGGTTAGGGTTTTTAATTCATCGAAAATGTCCGTACAATTTCTCCTTCTAAACTAGACGGTGTTGGGAGAGATTTGTAGATTAGATTTTAGATATTTGGATATTAGCAGTTATTGAGGTTCCAGTCAGCTTCTTTCTGCCGTTTGTTTCCTCGGATCTGATCATGGATTCCCGAGATTCGCCGTCGCAACCCACCGTCGCTACTCGAGAACCGTCACCCACTGGCGGAGGAGGAGGAGGAGGAGGAGGAGGGGGCAGCGAAGACGATGCAGTTCTGTCACTCACCGCCGTTCTTGCTAAGGACGCCGCTGTTCATTTCCAGTTACATCGTTTCGTTGAGTGCCTGGAGGTGTTGCATCAGCTTAAGCAAATGAAGAAAGACGATCCGAAAGTAAGTATAGAAACTTCATATGCATTTTGTTTTTCTTGGCGGTTTTGTTCTTGGGTGTTGTGTCTTTGGAATTTGAGTCATCACTTGACGGGAAAAAAAAATGTAGCTTTGAACTTTGAAGAGTTGGATGTTGTCTGTGGGGCCTTCTGCTTGGGGCCTTATTTGGTTGCTGTGAATTGGGTTGATTTGAATTTCGCTTAATTGATTGTTGTTGTGGAGGTACTGAGGTATGAATCACTGTTGCTTAGTAATTTTATCTAGGTTAAATTAATTGAGTTGGAAATTTTGATTTTTAAGTTGCACTATACAGAGTAGATGCAATGATTTTGAGCTTGAGACATTCGTGGATTAGGATGATCATGCTTGAAGATAGGGTGTTATGGCTGGTTTGATAAATGCCTGTTGCAGGGATGTGGTTATCAGTCCAGGTGTTGATTGCTTTTATTGAGATATGGAGGTTTTAGGTGGTGCTACGAGTTGATTGCTCTCTGTTCTCTCCATGGCTTCCTTTTGTTACCGGGCAAATTACACTTTTTGTCATTTATGGGCTTCATTATTTTCCCTTTGGGATGCAACATTTTATGTGTCAAATGAAATCGAAGATTTTCTGTGTTTCCATTTGTTGTGTGATGACGTATCTAGCATGAAGTGTTAAATCTGTGATCTAGTATATGGTAAGATTTTATTTGGCAAGCGAGGAGACATGACATTATTGGTTTGAGAGCGTTGTCGTTGTTATGCCGTGAAGAGAAGAATGCCAGTTAACCTGTGTATATTTGAACAGCCATGATTGATATAGTTTTTCTTCCTATTCGATAAATATGTTTCTTTTTTTTAACTGGTTGGATGTATTCATATCAACAGATAGGCTTATTTTGTCTAATGTAGATTATGAAAGTTGCCAGCTCGTAGAAGCTAATATATTTGGGTGTCTGGCTTATCTATTTACTATTCTGTGTTGTAACTTTTACTGCATGTTTTATCTTAATATGTTTGTCTATATTCCTACATGATCTCCTTTTATTAGAAGACTTGCATCATTCCACTTTAAATTTTTCCGCCTTTGTTTAAAATTATTGAACTGTGAATGTCTTTACAGGTTCTACATAATATTGCAATTGCGGAATACTTTCAAAATGGTTCTTCAGACCCTAGGAACTTGCTTGAAGAACTTAATAATATAAAGGTATAGTATCACTGCCTGTAGACCAATAGTTGTTTGTATATTTGTAGTTTTAGGTATTCTACGCAGTTCATGCAGTATTTGCCAATTAACCTTCCAGGATTTTTCTGCTATTCTGCAGTAAAACTTCTTCCACTCATTTCTTAAATAATTAATTGCATTTACTATCCTTGAATCATAGGTCGATTTGTGACTTGAAACGAATATGATTATGTCAATCCCATCTTTGTCTTACGTTGTTCCTTTGTTTTCATCTTGAAATTGACTGTTCATTTAAGTTCTTTGCCAACTATCTTTCTACTTTCCACTGATTTATTCGAGACTTCAGTTTGCATCGTTAGTCTGACACTCTGACTTGATAATGGTTAGTGCTTAGCATCCATTTTTAGCGGCTTAATCAAGTCCTGATTGCTTTAACGTCATGAGTGGTAGTCTATCCTGCTTAATAAGATGTTTTGCTTGTAAAATTTGGTGAACTTCTTGTGAAAATGTTTTCTGCATCAAAGTTTACCTTTTTTTTTCTTGGAATTTGTTGTGAGCTTTACTTCTTTGTTTCTTGTGGTGGTGTTTATTCAGAAGAAAAGCGAAGATCTTGCTCGTGCTTCTGGAGAACAGCTGGAAAATGCTGGCAATCTCGGGAATAAATCTAATTCGGGATCTAAAGGGAGTGGAACCACAACACATCAAATTTCCACCTCAAATAGTGCAACTCTTGTGTACATGGATGAATTTGACCCAGCTGTTGTAACTCTCAACATTGTGAGGG
The DNA here is from genome assembly GCA_027568955.1 of Erythroxylum tenue. NCBI lineage: Eukaryota > Viridiplantae > Streptophyta > Magnoliopsida > Malpighiales > Erythroxylaceae > Erythroxylum > Erythroxylum tenue. Next base: position 571,827 of record JAOSBM010000205.1, read on the forward strand.
CTTTTTTGCTGTTGGCTCATTACCTTGGTGATTTCTATCTGGCATGTATTGACATGTTAAATTGAACTTTTACAGGCAATCATCTGGTTTCACCTTCATGAATATAACAAGTCATTATCAGTTATAGAGCCGTTGTATCACAACATTGAGCCTATTGATGAGGTACATTATCATTGCTTTTTTTCCTGCGAGTGGTTGCTTTGTGTTTTTGTTCTTGTTTTGTGATTTTTTTTCATTTGATGTGCAGACAATTGCTCTTCATGTTTGCCTTTTGTTGCTAGATGTTGCTCTTGCATGCCAGGATGCATCAAAAGCTGCTGTAAGTTATAGTAAAACAAAATGTAATAATTTATACTTGCCACTTCTGTTTGCTACTTTTTGTGACGTATTCGATTTAGGACACTTGTGCTTTGTGATGAGAGTTATCTTTTATATTCCTTGCTTTCATCAACTGCTGCTCACTGGTATAGATTATGAAAATAAGCATGATTGAAAACAGTTTTAAGGATGAGAGCATATTGGTATGGGTATGATATTTATATGAATTCATGAATTCATATTTGGGCCTTTAGTTGTGGATTTTAATATATAGTGACTGTTGTATTGATTGATTTCACGGCTGACCTCAAATTTCCATACCAATCTTTTCTTCTTATTTGACAATGCATAAGCTAGCATCAATCTAGTATGTAAATTGTGTTGTTTCATTTATGCATCCTGACCTGACCCCATGTTTTAGGATGTGTTGATTTATCTAGAAAAGGCTTTTGGTGTTGGTGGTGTAACTCAAACTGACAATGGAAGCACAGTACAGCAACAATCTGCAAATTTAGTTGGGAAGTCCTCAATTTCAAGCAGCCCATCAACTATGGATGCTACTAATTCGGATTTATCTCCTGGTGGAAGTACCTTGGAAAATTCTTTATCTAGAAGTTTATCATTATCAGAGGAGACACTCGAGTATGAAACAATGTTTTCGTTAGAAATTGATGGACAGAACTTAGCAAGGCCAGCTGGTTTTTCATCTTCACATGATCTATTGAGGAATCCAATCGATGATTCTATGTCTAGTATTGATTTGAAGCTCAAGTTGCAGCTTTATAAGGTGCGGTTTCTACTGCTGACCAGGAATTTAAAACAGGTAAAACGTGAAGTGAAGCTTGCCATGAACATTGCTCGTGGAAGGGACTCATCTATGGCTCTCCTCTTGAAGTCTCAGCTAGAATATGCCCGTGGCAATCACCGTAAAGCCATCAAACTGTTGATGCCATCAAGTAATCGGACAGAGGTTGGAATTTCAAGCATGTTTAACAACCTTGGGTGCATTTACTTTCAGCTTGGGAAATATCATACGTCGTCTGTCCTCTTTTCTAAGGCCTTGGCTAGTAGTTCATTGCTAAGGAAGGACAAACCGCTGAAGATGCTAACTTTCTCGCAGGATAAATCTCTTCTAATTGTATATAATTGTGGTGTGCAGCACTTGGCATGTGGGAAACCCTTGCTAGCTGCACGCTGTTTTCAGAAAGCAAGTACGGTTTTTTATAATCGATCCATCTTGTGGCTGCGGCTTGCTGAATGCTGTCTGATGGCTTTAGAGAAGGGACTTATAAGTGCTCATCGGGCTTCATCAGACAAATCAGAAATTTTTGTTCATGTCATTGGCAAAGGAAAATGGAGGCATCTTGCAATAGAAGATGGGATTTCCAAAAATGGTAATGGAAGTTCAATTGAGAGGGAGGATTTGATTTTGTCCAGTGACCGTCAATCTACACTGTCTATTTCCCTTGCCCGTCAATGTCTATTGAATGCACTGCATTTGATGGACTCTTCGGTCTTCAATCAGTTGAGCTCTGGTTTGCCTACTGATTTGTCTTTGGAGGAAAATGAATCAAGTGAAGCAGGATTTGTGACAAATTCAAACCACAAGAATCTAACTAGCCTTGATTACAAAACAGCTATTTCAGCAGGCCTAACCCAAGCTAATGCAAATGGAGATGCAAAAGAGCAGAAGGTTGGAACATGTCAGGAGATTTTGCAGAACTCTGTCTCTTTCTATGAAGATATTCACAGGAAAGAAAATCATATGATTAAGCAAGCTCTTCTTGCTAACTTGGCATATGTTGAATTGGAACTGGAAATTCCTGAGAAGGCCTTGTCCACAGCAAAGTCTCTCTTGGAACTTCCAGAATGTTCAAGAATTTATATATTCCTGGGTCATGTATATGCTGCAGAGGCTCTTTGCTTACTCAACAAGCTTAAGGAAGCTGCTGAACATTTGGCGCATTATTTATCTGGAGGAGAAAATGTTGACATACCCTTCAACCAGGAGGACTTTGACAGTTGGCGAGTTGAGAAGACATTTGATTGTGAAGAGCTGAATGGCGTGCCAGTTGCTGCCAAGAATTCTTCACCTGAGGAATTGCAAGGTATTGTGTTCCTCAAGCCAGAAGAGGCACGCGGAACCATTTATACAAATTTTGCCACTATGTTTGCTTTGCAAGGGGACTTTGAGCGGGCTCATGTTTTTGTGTCTCGAGCATTAGCTCTTATACCTGATAGTCCACAAGCCACTTTGACTGCAGTTTTTGTGAATCTTTCACTGGGTAAGTCTCAAGAAGCTATTGAACAGTTAAAGCAGTGCAGTCGAGTGAGGTTCCTCCCAAGCAGTGTACAATTGAATAAGTTTTGATGATTGTATCAGTGACATTCAGTTTATGTGTCTGGCTCTCATTTGTTCAGGTTAGCAGGTAGATCAGCAATCCTTTAAACAGGATGTGTAATATATATAGCTCAATCAGAGAATAAATTTCCTTTTCTTTTTCAGGTCTAGGTTCATTAGTTGGTGTGGCTGTGTGTTTTGAATAGAGCAGATGCCCACCATTGACATTTATGTTGTGAGCATTTCGAATTGAAACAGAAGAAAAAGAAACCAGTTATCGATTTATTTAAGTTCTGATTGTTCTCTGATGTCTCCTGATTGTTGCATGCACGATAGTTTTGAGGAGTTGATATATCAAAGAATAGGGTTTCATAATACCGAAATTTGGTCTGTTATTGTTGCTGTACTGAAAAAAAGTATCCAATTTTGACTTACAGTTCTCAAAACTAGCTTATAGATTGAGCTCTTATAGGATGGTTGCTTTAAACAGGGTTGACCTTTCTGTGATGGATTTATGGTCTTAATTTCCTTTCTCGGACCGATACAAGCTTGTGAAGTTCTAGCAAAGTAGCTCTTTACTTTTCCAGAAAACAGAGGTCCCTTGTGTCCAGAAAACAGGGACCCCTAGTGAGTGGGAAAAACAAAAGAAGTTGAACAATTAGTACATGGGGTCTGCTGATTGGTTTAGTCATTTCATAGCAACTAGAAGAGTACTAATTGGAGAATGTGTGCAAGTTGGTTCTCTTTTGGATCCATCACACTGACCTTTGAAGCTGTTTTGTGGCCATTAAGGGTAGCAAAACAAACTTTCTTGTCAATTGTTATGTACTAATCCTATCGGAAGGCACCAAAGGATCTTCAACATTCAAGCAAGATGACATGAGCCACACCAATGAGGAATCTATATAGCCAATGTGGTAATAAGACAAATTAAGTTCATGTGCCTATGGCTTTTAAAGTGGTTTCCTAGTTCCTTATCCATAGCTAAAATATTGGTTATTCTCATTAACCAAAATGTAAATATTAATGATCTTAAGACTCCATAGTTAGAAACTTCTTAAAAAAATACATCAATAGGAAGGGAAGGAGATATATTTGAGAAGTGGGATCCAATTGTTTCCTAAACTGTTTTTTATTTCTTTTTTTATAACAATAAAACCTGTAATTATATTAAATAAATCAATAAATTAATAAAGATACATTTGGCCTTGTCTTGTCAAGTCATACTTGAGAGTGACTTGATATTACATTGGCTTTTGCAGAAAGAAAAAGGAATTGATAACCTACACATAAACGAAAGTACAATTACAAAGGGCCCTCTATTCACATAACTTCACCTTCAATGGATCTAGCAAGGAAATTGTTTCCTTTTTTTTTCAATATAAATAAAAGTGATGCTATACCCACTTTTATTTATATATTAAAAAAGAAAAGTTGTGTCTCTTTGATAGACCAAAGATAAACCGAATCTATGTTAGGAGAAATAAACAAGTGACAGAGGAGTAATAGGGTAGAGGGGCAGAGGGGTATGCTGGGCTATTAGTTGTCACATTCTGTTATAGTTCGTTAGTAGTGCTGACAACCAATCATTAGGTTGCCAGCTAACCGAATCTGTTAGTAACCACAGATTCTAGTATAAATAACACATAGGAGGAGAGAGAGGATATCTTGCAGTGTCATATGCATGAGCTATAGGCTGGAGAACTGGACCTCGAAATCCAGATTATCAAATTGTTTTATGCTGAGAAATTAAGACAGAGTATACAGATTTCATACCTTGTTCCTAGACTCTATCAACCGGTATCAGAGCAGTTGTTCCTGAACAATGGCTGCTAAGAAGGCTGATAATCGGATGGAAGGACTAGAGAAGGACTTGGAACTATTGATAGAAGAAAGGCGAAGAGATGGAGCGGAAATACAAAGACCGATCAGTCAGGCCCACCAAGAATTTCAGAGGCAGCTGAGTCACTCCACTTAGGACTGGCAACGGAGAATGGACGAACATAGCGAGGAGCTTCAAAGGAAGATGGAGGATACAAACAGAGAAATGGGGGAACGATTGAGGTCCGAAATAAAGAGTATGATGATGTCAGTGTTGCAAACGTGGAAAAGAAGTGAGGGCGGTACTGGGGAAACCCGACCCGAGGAACGTCCACCCTAAGAATCGCAACCCGAGCCTAGTCGAAGGAGGGAGCTGGGGAAGGCCCCAGTCACGCCGGAGGAACATTTCGGGAGTAACGACTGGCGCAATGAGGCTAGCGACTGTGTCAAGCCACCTCCTGGGTTCGCACGGCCAGGTAACTTCCGGAGAGACTGTCGGACCCGAAGGATTGAGATGCCCATGTTTGGGGGCGATGACCCAGATGGATGGATCTACAGGGCTGAATGGTTCTTCTCCGTGGGAAGGTTTACGGAAGCGGAGAAGATAGAGCTCGTAGGGATGAGTTTGGAAAAAGATGCCTTGACATGGTTCCGATGGGTGGAGAGCCGACGGCCCATAGTGGACTGATAGGAGTGCAAAAAGCTAGTGACGCAAAAATTTCGTCCAGCTCACGAGGGAACACAATGTCAACGATTGCTAGCGGTGAAGCAGATCGGAACAGTGGGTGAGTATACCAGTAAATTCCTCGAGCTAGTAGCTCCTCTCCCTGACTTGCCCGATTCGGTACTGGAAAGTACTTTCATGAATGGGTTGATAGAAGAAATTCGGCTCGAAATACAGATCCTCAAACCAAGGAATCTGGCAGAGATGATGGAGTTATCGCAACAAGTAGAGGAAAAGTTCCGACGCATGCATACGATGAGGTGGAGCCGATGGGGTGTGGGCCCAAGGGGGGCGACATGGGGACAAGAGTGGAAACGACCAGGGGGAAAAAAGGGAAAGAGGAAGTAAGAAGCAGTAGTGTTCGGCCCACCACTTATACCAGAAACATAAATACCGAAGGCAGTCAAAATTATGCTGGAGGGTTCAGAAGATTGACGATGAGTGAGCTACAAGATAAGAAGGCCAGAGGACTTTGTTTCAGGTGTGATGAGAAGTTCAGTCCAAGTCACCGGTGTAAAAAAATAGAGCTTCAGGTGTTGGCTGCCATGGATGAAGAAACGGAACCAGAGGATGAATTGGAAGGAGAAGTCGAAGAGGAGAGTTTGCAACCTGTGGAGTTGGCTGCAGGGTTTGTGTTGGGGTTTACCTTCCCCAAGACCATGAAAGTAAAGGGGATTATAGAAAGAAGAGAGGTGGTGATCTTGATTGACAGTGGAGCCTCACACAATTTTATTTTGTGGGAACTGGTGAAATTGCTGATCTGTGAGTTAGAAGGAACTACAAAGTATGTGATAGCTATGGGTAATGGGTTGAAAATTAAAGGAGAAGGAATTTGCAAGAGGGTTGTGTTGTCAGTGCAAGGGATAAGGGTAACTTAAGACTTCTTGCCGATGGAGCTAGGTAGTTGTGATGTTATATTGGGAATCAAATGGCTACAAACTTTAGGCAAAGTGGTGACTGATTGGAGTAGAATGACGAT
>JAOSBM010000205.1:582120-592133 GCA_027568955.1 Erythroxylum tenue
GTGGAACTAGTGTTCGTGAGGACCAGCGAATCCTTCAAGCTGGTGTTCATGTTGTTGTTGGCACTCCTGGTCGTGTAAGAGGTTGGCCGAAACTAAAGGCATTATAAGAAAGGTTAATCAGTTGATGCCAAAAAACTACTTACAAGCAGTTTCTATAACATTAGTTGATTGGATTGAATCAGCTAACTTAACCAGCTAACAATCAAACAAATTAATAGCTTCTTTATAAAGTCAATCAGCTAATTTTGGTCAATTAGTTAAAAAATAACTGATCAACCAACAACCAAACAAGGCCTTAATTTTTCACCAACATTACCATGCACTGTGTCATGGGATTTAAAAGTAGATCTTCAAGTTAACCAAATCTTTAAAGCCAACTCAAAGTTTGAAACATCTGGTAGCTTGTCATGTTTATACTTCTTCCTGCCTTTGGTTCAAGATTAAGTACTCGAGCATTATCTTGTCAATATACAAGTATTAGGATATGGCAGAAACTATAATTTGTAGGAGCATCACTTTCTTAATTGTGTCAGGTTATTAATTCTGTTTAAGTACTCAACCATTAAGATTCTAATTAGTGATTGTTTAATGTTAAATGAATCATTCTTCTCCTAATCTAGCAATCATGAATCTTATCCTATTCTTAAATTAACTATGAACTATCACACGAGGGCATCAATACTGACACCACATACACTGGTTAGATTATATACTGGATCCTGTTTTTGAATGGTCTTCTAATCTTTTTTTCTTTTAACTTATCTCTTGCCTCGTAAATTTCAAGATACAGGTTTTAGCCATTGGAATCGACCCCCAGATCATCTCTTCTTTTTCTGAATTCTGCAGAATTTTTTACATAACCGTCTTGGTTCTCTGCTAAAGTTCCAAAAATCATTTTCAGGTAAGTGAAACACGAATCAGATTTAAGCACGGAACCAACTTCCTTCCAATTATGAAGCTCATGTGAATGAAACAAAGGGACCTGTCTTTGAATTACATGGAGCATTTGGGACATGTGACTGGTTATTAATATATTATAAGCATATAATATAAGACACAAGTTTCAATCAATCCTGAAACCTACAACAGATCTTGGATTTTAACACCTTAAGCTCAAAAGGGTCGGCCTTCATTTTTTATAATCTTTTACTTGCATGTTGATATTTATGTCTCATATTGTAAATCCCAAGAACAATTTACAGAGTACCCATTATTGGACAGATATCCACTTGAGGTTGAGAAATTTTCAATGGCTTCCAAATATGGATTTCTGTGAACTAAGAACATATAAAGTTACATCAGTTAGTGGAGGCCTTTATCCTTTTTCACTTTTTGACTAATGGATCTCTATATCTAAGTTATTAAAAGAAGCTTGTGAAATAGTGTTCATTTGTCTACAGCTTCACTTAATATCTATGCTGGCTTACAAGGCTCTACAAATTCTGAAGCCACCTCATCTGACATGAAACAGAAACAACCGTAGGGCCAGATTTTGATCGTTTAGAAGAAGAACTTGGACCTAAATTTCCAAAGGGTGTACATGATTGATCGTATTTTCAAACTAGGTCCACATAAAAGATGCCTATCTGTCTATAACGACTTGACCTTTCTTCTTTTTCTTTTTATGGTGTGAAGTTGACGAGTCCAAATCCTCTGTTCAGTTTTATGATATCTTATTGTGTCTAATAAATCTTAACCATTTATTTATGCGGGTCTCACGTAGGTCCTACATAAATAAACGCGGGATCCGCATAAATGAATGGCTGAGATTCACTGGACACAATAAGACACCATAAAACTGGACAGAGGATCTTGTTCCGAAGGTGACGGTAGACACGCGGTTATATCTACAGTACAAACAGTGCTAGAGTAAGGAGACAATTATAAAAATTATGCAGAAAATGATATCACATGAGGATTTAAGCAGCAACTTGTGTATAAAACAAACCCAGAAAGCTGAAGTTTCACTAGATCAAGTTGCTTTCTTCAATTATTGGTTCAGTCCAAACTCTACTTGCTTATTTACTTGCGTATATTTCCTTATATAGCAATTAAGGGTATGTCTCAAATGCAGAAGGAAACAGTACAGCAAGGCAAGCATGTGAAGATGGTGGATGGAGGTAAGAGAGAGAGAAGATGAATGTGTTTTATTAAATACACATTAGTGAGAGAGACAGAAAGAGGCAGGCATGGCCTTCTCAGAGATTGTGTCCCTCTACAGATCATTTGTAGTTTTGTGAGTCCGTGATTCTGCTTTCCTCATCTTGATGTGATTGGTCTATCCTCTCTCTCTCTCCCCCCAACACACAATCCTCTTGTCATTGCCAAATCACTGTTTTTCGTCATGAGATTAAAACTAATGAGAGTGATTGAAAGAAAAAAGAGATGGTACCACTGTCTGCAGATATTTCTAATGACAAGATAAGAATGTGTTACAAAGAAGATGAACATGAGGTTTGATCTGAAGAAATGAATTAATACATGAAACACTGGTTTTTAGAGTCATCAAGAGTTGTTGATTATTCATAATCACTGGTTTATGCATAATCAAGAAGATGGAGCAATTCAACCTCAGTTTCTTATAAGGTTTGACCTGATAATCATTGGATAGTGTAGGACCTGCGATTTCTGTTATTTTGGAGCTATGGATAAACTTATACTGCAGACTGCAGTGATCGTACACTGATGATGGACACACAGAGTGAAGTTCAAAGTTTTTGTTTGATTTTGCATAGAGACTTAGCAAGAACATTCATTAACTTATGATGAGGGTACTATTTCATGCAGAAGATAACTTGTAGAAATTAAGAACACATGCACATGCACATGAATCCAAAATTATCTTGTTCATTTGTTGGTAAATCATATAGGTACATTATGAAGGGGAAGTCTCGTTAGGAAATAGCAATATATAAAGTTTCTGCTAATGGAGGACACCAACATCTGTTTTTAACCACTGACAAATTCCCAGGTAAGAGACAGAGAGAAGAAACAGGCAATAGTTATAAGCATACGTCTTGTCTGATGTAACCATGTAATTGTAACGACTGCAGTAAAATCCAACAATTCAGATCTTCTCTCTTAAATGAATGGCTCACAGTAAGTTTCTGTGTAGGGAGTGTTCCTATGGGGTCATGATGTATTGGTTGAGGTAACAATTAAAGTACATTCCCTGCAAATTTTTTATGAGGTGATCACAAGAATCTGGTACAAATTGGGCACTAAGTCTGAGATATAATGCACATGCTCTTGCTACCTGAGACTAAAACGAGAGTAAGTACTAAACTAACTAGACCAGACTAGACTCTTCTCTTGTTGGTTGTCCAAACGAAAACCAATAATGTCACCTTGAGTTATGGTCCATATGTTCCATGAAACATGTATCCCTTTTCTCCTTTTTTAAAAGCCTTTACAACAACCCTTGAAGGGTTTCTTAGGAAAGTATGAGATGAATAACTTTTCCTTCAGTTTTTGAGTTTCTGCCAAGCTGTTCCAGCAATGATTCCACGTTTTGTCAGTCATCAGTTTGTGGGAGGGTCTGATAATTCAGGACTGAAGGGTCGAGCCTGCCTAGGACCCAAAGACCATAAAATCAGATAGATTGTGTTTAGGATTCTGTATCATAGGTTGCATTATTATTTACAAAAACTGGATTAATCTTGGCCATCTTGAAAGTTCAAAATCAAATTACTAACAGGAAAAGTAATGTTTCAGAAAAGGAGTTCTTCTTCCTTCTGCTCTTTGACATCATCCACATTCACTCACGATTTTACTCGCTAGCTGATGAAAGAAATTTTCAGGTGTTCCTGACACATCCGATCCAAGTTCTGAACCCGTGATCCTGGCTTGGAATTTACAGAATTTCTTGTGAATGAACCTGGACCAACATGAGCGCTACATCTTGATTCTAAATCAATTCTGAAGTTCTCTTCGAAAAGTTATGCTGTAACTGTATATTGATCTATCACCATTCACGTAAGGAACACTATGGCTTATAAAATTTGTTTGGAAACCTCAGGTTTTGTACCACTTGGAAAGGAAATTGCTTCTTAATAGTTTATTTCTCTACTATAAGGAAAGAACACGAAAATCATGGCTAACAGTAGACAACCTACTTTAAACAAGAGAGAGCACGCATTAGATGTGATTTCCAAGTTAGAGATTGGTGAGCAGAAATTTGTACTTGTTATAAGTTCCTTATCGTACTCAATCCTGCAAGTTTAGGAAGTTATAAGTTCTCTCCCATTTGCCAAAAAAATGTTAACTAACTAGATGTCACCTTGGTCTGATTCATTTTCAGACACTTGTTTCTGTTACATAAAATCCTGAAATGGAGAAGAAAAGCAAATTCAGAGAAGGGTCTACAATGCAACATCCACTTCTTCTTGTCTTCACCTTAGTCTTAGGTTTTGTTACGATGGACCCTTTTCGACTTGGACCAGTTGGAGGTCATGACTTTAAGCCTGTGAAGCATGACATTGCACCTTATAGGCTTGTCATGAGGAACTGGCCAAGAGACAATAGCAGCAGACTAGGAGATGGAAAGCTAGAGTTTGTGGATGAAGTTTTCGGCCCCGAATCTTTGGAATTCGACAACCTAGGACGTGGTCCTTACTCGGGTTTAGCCGACGGACGCATTGTTAGATGGATGGGGGAAGATGTTGGGTGGGAAACTTTTGCTGTTGTAACTAGTAATTGGTGAGTACTATCAGCGATTTCAAATTCATCTTATTAAGTTTAGCAATCAACTTGGTACTACTTAATCACATAAAAACACCAAGGAAATGTCTGTAGAGTCTCCAGAAAAGATGTTTCTGCAAATCTTTGTAGTTACAGAAATGGAATTATACTAAAATGGTATTGCCTAAAGCAGGATTTTGTTCAAGATAAGTTTCATCAGGGAATTAAGATTAAGATCTAGGAGTCAAGTTTATCTATGATTTATGCTTATACTTGCTTAATTATATTGGGAGATCTGTTGGAAAGGTCACAGGAGCTTTGTTCTAAAGGGGTAGATTCAACCACATCTAAGCAATGGAAGCATGAGAAAAGGTGTGGTCGTCCCTTAGGACTAAGGTTCGATAAAGCCAGTGGAAACTTATACATTGCAGATGCTTACTATGGCCTTCTAGTTGTTGGACCTGAAGGAGGGCTTGCTACTCCTTTGGCTACTCAGGTGGAAGGAGACCCTATACTCTTTGCAAACGACCTTGACATACACAGCAATGGATCAATCTTTTTTACGGACACTAGCAAGAGATATGATAGAGTGTAAGTGGTTTAGTCTACGGGTTTGATTATACAAAGGTTTTGTGTTGGTATCAGGAATTTGTCTGCACTTTGCAGGAACCACTTCTTCATATTATTGGAAGGAGAATCCACTGGTAGACTTCTGAGATATGACCCTCCGACCAAAACAACTCATCTAGTATTGGATGGCTTGGCATTTCCAAATGGGGTTCAGCTCTCTGGGGACCAGAGATTCCTCTTGTTCACTGAGACAACCAATTGCAGGTAATCAAGGCTCAATCACTCTGCCGTCTTGCTCGATTTCAAGTTGATATGCAGTCGGTAAAAGAACGTAGATTTCACTAGTGTCAAATCCTTTTTATGTTCTGACATTGTATGAAACATATAAAGAGAAACATTTTAACTAGGGTTTTGGTGAGATATTGCAGGCTGATGAAATACTGGCTGGAGGGTCCAAAAACTGGAAAAGTGGAGCTTGTAGCTGACCTGCCAGGTTTTCCAGACAATGTAAGGCTTAATGAAAGAGGTCAATTCTGGGTAGCAATAGATTGCTGCCGGACCGTAGCACAAGAAATTCTCACACACCATCCATGGATCAGGAATATATACTTCCGGTTACCGGCCCGAATGAGCTTCTTAGCCAGAATCATGGGGATGAGAATGTACACAGTTATATCTCTTTTCAATGAGAATGGAGAAATCTTGGAAGTTCTTGAGGATCCAAAAGGTGTGGTGATGAAGTTGGTGAGTGAAGTTCGAGAGGTACAAGGAAAGCTGTGGATTGGAACTGTGGCTCATAATCATATTGCAACCCTCTCATATCCTTAATGCAGGAAATTAAGCTTCTTGATGAAATCCATTGTTTAGCTATGCTTAGACAAACCTGTAGAGACTAGACTCGAGTGATTTAACGGTGAAAAACAAAACAGAAAAGAAAAAGAGAATGTTATGCGCACAAACCCAACTGTGGAAGTGTTCCCTTGTAATGACAAGTTTGCCAAAGGAATCATGTATCAGTGACCTGGCTGAGGGAGAGGAGTTGAAGCAGTCAAAAGAATTTCAACTGTGTTTTCAGTTATTTCCTTTTGTTTTGTTCCATTTTAGTTAATTACTCAGCATGTAGTGTAGTGGCTCCTACTTTGTAAGAAGCCGCTCTTTTTCTGTGTGTACTTACGCTGGAGTTGAGAATGGAAGTGGGATCTGAAAATTTTCAACATCCAAGTTCTGTCGTTAAGAGATCGAAAGGTTCTCTCATTTAACGAGCCTTTATTTTCTTTACAATTCACCGCTGGTCCTAAAGGCAGAGAGTCTAGAAAACATTGGCCGCTTCATACCTCGCAGGATTGATGGTAATCCTGTAACAAGATCCCAAAGGGGGACCATAACAGAGAATCAGCTTTCATGTCAACAATCACAGTTTATAGCAATATAGTTTCTTATGCACATCAAGCATAATAGCATAATCTATCCCTGGAATAGGTAACATTATAATGATTGAACAGCTAGTTTGGAAGAAGAAGCTTGTATTAACGGATTGAATTCCAACGACATATATCACAATAAAGGTAAAAATGTGGAAACTTTACAGAAATTGATCAAGTCCCAGGATTATTTAATCAAAGTCATCAACTTTAAGCCACTCATTTGACTCAACATCTGAATCTTTATCGCGAGAAGTTGACTGCCTAGCCTTGTGGTTTCCATCTTTTGTCTCAGAATTTTCATTTAACTGATCCCAATCACTGGATCCAGCCGGTGAAGGAGCCCAGGTGCCAGATATGGGTCTAGAGTTGGATAGTCTAGTAGACCGATGGTTTTCATCATCTTCCAAATCACTGAATGAGACATCATCTTCATGTTCAAGTTTCTTTTGCTTATCAGTGGAAGTGCCTGTATCAATATCAGACTCTTCCAACCACTGCTCCGTATTGTCCTCATCACCAATTTCTAGCCCTTCAGTTGCATCGGTAACCTCCTTCTTGTTGGGTGAAGAGTTTTCCCTTTCCATAAGGCCGGTTTTATAGATCTCTTTTGATGTATTAAGAGTACTAGAATTCTCTGCAATATCGACCTTTTCATTTCTCTTGGTTTGCAGCTTCTGCAGAAGTACATTTCTTGTTTCTACAATCTGTAAATAAGTCGGAAAGTAATCCAGATAAAGTGAGATACAAAATGTTGTGGCACGAAGTATTAAATGGCCCATTAATTACATAAGTCTGCAAAATACCGCCAGATTTGGCATATGGAAGTTAAATCCTTACTGAGACAGAGAGATTGAATATTTGAAGTAACAAGAATATTATAAGGTGAAAGAACTAGCAAAGTCAAGAAACTGAAAAGAATGGAAATCTTGCCTGAGGAGCTGAAAGAATTTCGTAGTCATATTCATTCAGTCTTGGAAGTAACAATATAAAATACACCATCCAAAACTTTTCATCTTCCATGCAACTGCTAAGTTTATCTCTAAGAGCTCGGAAACTAGGAACCAATTGTTCAATAGTTGAAGCATGCTCCTTCTGAGCATCAGCCATTCTGAAATCTGAAACACATAAGATCAGCACTCAAGGTTATTGGATGCAGTACAGAGCCATTGCATTGAAGCTACATTTCCAATAGCAATATCTTATAACAATTGGACAAGTATCGTCATTTGGTCACCAGGAACCGAAAATTGACAATTAGAACAAAATTCCTGCTCTCTGCAAGCCGCATCCTGACATCTTTTCTCCTCCCAAATAATAGAAGCCTCCCAACATCAAAGTAAGTCCAGAAACTCACCAAGGAACTGTATGGTCTCTCATTCTTTTGTACACATTAAGTGTACACAAGCTGTCGATCAAACGTCTCACAAAACCAACAGTAATGAACTGCTCAACTCAAATCGCCACCACAAAAATGCATCAACACAAAACAAACTTAAACAAATTTTGCTTGCATATACTGGCCTACATACAGGAAAACTCACATTGCACATGAAATCACTCCTCAAAACTAATGTAGCAATAACATTCGTGACCATGGAAGCAGATAAATGAAGATAAAAACTTTTCTGTCAAATTGAATTTGTATAAAATCAACGCTTAACGAACTCAGCGCAAAATTGCACTCTTATAGAAGTTAAAAGAAATAAAAAGAACAGAGCTTTACCATTTTCTAGCGACAATGGAAAATCAGTCCAATACTCAGGCTTCCTCGAAATCTCCTTAACAAAATCAACCACATCCTCCGTAATTCCCGGTACGTACTCCTCATCGCCGTCAACTTCACCTTCACTGCTATCCTCTTCTTCTTCTTCAATAACTTCATTCCTCTGATCAGAGCTCAAAAACATAGATGTGAATTTGGAGACCTCACTACCTGAGAGCAAAGAGAGTCCACTCTTAAAGCTGCCTTTCAATTCCGCGAGATCGTTGCGGATCCCGATAAGGGTCTGCGATGGCATCGACGTAGACTCCTCATCAAGGGCGGAGGGCGACGGCGGCGATGGTGGAGGAGCAAAGAAGTTAGCAACGCCACGAAGTTGCCGGCCAATTGTTTCTCCGATCACCGAAAGGTCCTCTTTTACACCGTCGGGGCTTTGTTCCTCTTCTCCCTCCTCCGACCCATCACCACCTAGCGGTCTCCGCTCCGGTGATGACGTGGAAGAATCTGGAACACTGGATTGAAGAGACTTGAAAATCCAAGACATTCCCTTTTCCTGCCTCTTTCACTATACTATTTCCAATTGATAAAGGAAACTAACACAGAAGAAGATAGAAGATTTGATGATAATTCAAATTGAAAGCTCTTCTCTGCAAACCTGATGAAAAGCGTTGATGGGGTTTTTGGGATTCGGGAATTAGAGAGGTTTTAAGGATAAAGTTTGGATCTTTCTTCGAGTTGTAGCAAACTGGTGCCAATCACATCCATCTCCAACTCTTTCCGTAACTTCACTTTGCTTTTGCAGCTTCTCTCCTTGTTCCTTTCTTGGATTGGTTACTGAATAATGATTGAGACATTTAATTTGTGCCGTTCTTATTAATTAATTAATTAATTAAATTAGCATATAGAAGAGGCCCAAAACCTATCTCTATCTGGGTTTAGACCTGCCAATGTCAACTCAAATGTGTACTTTGAATAATCTTTTATTAGTAGGGCTTTAGGGTTTCCAAAAATACATTGGTTTGAATTTCCTTCTAACCTTAGAATGTCTCTCATCTTTAAGGTTTCCTGCTTTAATTTTCGTAAAAATCAATCACAGAACAAATAAATTCATTATACATACAATGAACAACCAATCTCCCTCTGTAAGTTAGAGGTTGAAACTTAAAGAAAGAGTGTCTGATATTAGTATTCACCTTCTTCAGAATCACCCTTCCAAGAATTCAGGAAGACTTTGAGAGTTATGTTAAGTTGATCTATGAGAAATTAACTTGCACTTTTTTTTTTGTATAACGGTCAAGCGCGTATTAAGTAAATCACCACACCTAATGCATATAAGTCTGTAAATCACGTGATTTGACAAAATAGCAAGAAACCAAACTTTGTTCTTTTGCCTTACTCTGCAATTGAAACCTATACTCAAAGTTTGCAGAAATTTGCTCTCAGAAAGCATTAATGTCTTGTTAGACAAGACATGAAGTTGAAGCAACTAAGATAATCATAGTCAAGAGATTAAGCTTTGGTGTCTCTGTTAGGATCGTCGGGAAGGATTATGCCAGAGGAAGAACAGGGGGCTAAAGAGGAAATTAGGTAGCAGCTGAGGTGGCTAGTTTGTTAGGTTG
>JAOSBM010000205.1:599269-611842 GCA_027568955.1 Erythroxylum tenue
ATAACATAATTTTATTAATAATTTGTTAATAAATATTATATAAGACATTAAATAAATCTATTTAATTAAAAATAATTTATCTTTAACTTTTATCTCAAATGTAATTATTATCCGTAAAAAATACAACTACATTAACATTAATAACCAAACAGGCTTTTGTTTTTTATCTGAAAGAAAAACTGAAACAAAAAATTAAAAACTGAAACTGAAAACTGCAACAGAAAAATAGAAGTAGAACCAAACGGCTCATTAATTTTATTCTGAAGTGTAATTAGATTAATAATTATTTTAAGTAAAATTATTTAAAAAAATCTGTCTAAAATACTTGAGATATATAGTTAATTAAGAGCTAAATTCATCTCTTGTAAGTTCAAATTGTACAAATTACAATTTATCTAAAATTTATTGATGTCAAAATATAAAATTAAATGAAAAATATTAAGCAACCACTATGGTTTTTTTAAATATTTTTATTAAAAGTGATTCATCTTTTATTATAACTAATTAGTTGGTTGATGACATTACATTTAGCTTTAGAACTACTCAAAATGGCGTTAAGTTGCTATCTCGTGCCCAAATTTAAACAAAATTTAAAAATTAAAATAGAAGAGAAGAAAGAAACATGAATTGACTAAGCACTTTAATATAGAGGAAGATCAAGGGGCAAATCGTAACATCAGAATTAGGTGCCACAGTTTACCCGCAAGTAGTGATGGAGAATCAATCCATGCGTCACACCAAGCAAAAGCCTCGTTGTGAAAAGACTATCATACCCTTTCTTTAAAATTTTGTATTTGATTTTTTTAATAGTAAAATAGGACATACCTTAACGCAAAAGGAAAAATAAGAAAAGGGGTATTGTTAAATTTTTTAATTAATAATTTCCATAATTAAGCATAGAAGGAATGATTGATGATGACAAAGTGGCTTTGGGTATATAATTAATCACTTTAGTAGAGTAGTCATATACGGCATTAGAACATTTTATTAAGTTAAACTTTTGTCAATGGCTAATATGATAACAACAAGAAGACTTAAACTTTAATGGAATTATTCATCGACTTTTTTTTTCACCAAGCAGAATAGGAAAGAAAAAAATAATCAGACGCGAGCTTCTTCTTCAGCCTACTACATATTAGCAGTCGATTTTAGCTATTGTTCCCCTCTCAAGGGCAAGTTCTTACGCATTACTCACGTGAAAATCCACTTGTTTGATTCATAAAGACTACAATAATAGCTTCTTTGAAAAATAACAAAAAATTGAATTTGGGTAATCAATTTAAGGGGTAATTGTAAAATTTATTCAATTTTATAGTGTTAATCTAAATTTTAAAAATTAAAGTTAAATTGTTCTAATTTATAATTGTTAATAAAAATAGTTTAATGTTAATTCTTTGGTAATAGAGATAACATGGTTTTATCCCGTATTATGTAACATAGTTTTGTCACATAAATACCGTATGTGGTAACAACGTGACAAAAATATTAATTTGGCGTGCTTGATATATCATGTACGTTAACAAAAAAACTTAACGTTGAGCTTATTTTGCTGAAAATTGAAGGTTAGAATATTTTAGCATTATTTTTTAAGTTCTAAAATTAAATAAAGTTTAAGATTTTTATAATTAATCTTAATTTTAATTTGATTGGATTTAAATTTAAGCATTCAATTTTAATTTAATTTAATATTTTTTAAGTTTGATCAATTATTATAAATTGAATTGATTCAATTTCAAGTGAACAAACTAATATAAATTAGTTAATTGAATACGAAATCAAGCTAAATTTTTCTTGGTAAATTATTACCATTTTCTAGTTTATATCTAAACAATATAACCATTGACAAAAGGCTAAGTCATATAGATTTGGAGTATAATTTGTATGCAGAAGAGCATTAAACATGAAAGTGAAATGTCAAAGCACGCCAGATTTGAAAAGATTAATAGTCAACAGCCAATGAGGAAGAACATTCAATGATGGAAGCTTCAAGTAAAGTAATTTTGTATTTACAAGTTAAGAGTAACTTCCGAGTTAGGAATGTCAATCGGTCAGTCCGGGCTAGGCAGGTTAGATGGTCCGATCCATAGGATAGGTCTGCACGGTCTATTTTATACATTAAAAAAATACGTAAAAAATGATGGTCGATAAGTCAGCCCGGGCTAGGCAGGCTAGGTGGTTCGGTCCATGGGATAGGTCGACTCGGTTTACTTTATATATATTTTTGAAAATGTAAAAAACGTCGTCGTTTTTAAACAATGGTCAAGCCACGGGTCGACCCTTGATCGGGCTGACCACTTTTGACTTGTGGCTCGGTCAATCCAAGCTAAAATTGGGTCGAGCCGGATTGAGCTAAAATTGACATCCCTAATTCGAGTCTAGGGTTTAATGATAATTACAAAATAAGTAAATAATTTTTTTTTGAAATTATATATACGGTAAATTTTAATTTAATTTAATAGTTTTTTGCTTTTTATTTTTTAATTAAAAATTATTTAGTGCTTACATATTTGAGTTCAATTAAGAGATACTATTTCAATAAAAATGTTTTTAAAATTAATATATGTATATATAAAATCTTGAAAAATTTTGTTTAAGAAGGGCTTTAGTTTAAAGAAATACATGAATGTGGGTGAAATTGAGTCTCCTTAACTAAGAACCATGGGAATAGTCAATGGCGGCACCCAATGAGACGAGTTGAAGAAGGTAGACATATCCTTAATTAATAAAGATAGTCATAAATGGCAGCAGTCAATACAAGAATACAAGAAGACTTGCTTCGTTGAAGTCACTTTGTTTCATTCAAAAGCCTTTAGAACACTATACTTAATATTCCAAAAAAAAAAGGTCAGATTTAAACTGAATAAATTAAAATCAATTAGTTATAATTCATCAAATTAGTTCTAATTATTTTCATCAATTTACCCAGTCATGATCGGGCCTCGAGCCGAGCTGGCTGAGCCCGACATTTCATCTTTAAAAAAAAAATTAAAATAATATCGTTTTATTCATGCCTGTCAACCTTCGAGCCCAGATAGCCTGATTTCGTGGGCCTAAGCCAGATTTAAGGCACGATCAATTCAAGCCAGGATCATTAACTTCTAGTCGGGTCAAGTTGAGCCTAGGGCCATTGCCAAGCCTAGTTATAAAGATTTTAAATTATGCCAAAATACTTTATATTGCAAAAGAATAAATACCTTCCTTGACAATATGATTATGAAATAAAGTGTTTTTGTAATTTTAATATTTTTATCAAAATAAAAATTAGATTACATTGTTTAAATTAAAAGTTAATATTTTCAAAATATTTAATTTAAATTTTAAAGTAATAAATTCTTTAAAGCAATATATATTTCTATTAATTATGTAACAAGTAAATTTAAGTAAAGAGATACTTTAATATTATTTATTCTAAAAATCTTGTTAAGCTCAATTTCATTCGATTAATGAACTTAGAATCACTAAAGAGCTTTAGCTTACTGAAGTAGATGAATGTGGGAGTCTGAAATTGAGCCTCCTTATCCAGACAGAGTGAAGTATCATACGAAGCATATCAAATGGCTGAGCAGGTCGATGCAACATGAAATGTCTCCTCACTTGCATCACTCTCTTTTGCATCATCAGGTATCTTCTTTCTGAAATCCCTTTGAGGATCTTCTTAACCTGAGGAATTTTTGACGGTGGTATGTTCACCGAGAACTTGCTCCAATCTAGAACGTCACTAAATGGCAATTCATAGTTATCAGATATGGTGACAGGAACACACCCCAACTGGATTGCTGTCACTACTCGAGGACTCGCAACTTCGTACCCACTTGGGCAGAGGCAAAACTTGGAATTACCCATTAGTGTGAAGTAGTTCTGGTTCTTGTTAAGGTACTCGTGAACTTGGATCTCGTCGTCTTTGTCTTTCCATTGCTCTAACAGGATCTTTCTGATATATCCATGGCTTCCACCAGCGAAGAACGCGAAGATTGAACGATTACTTGGAGGTTGAGTTTTTCCAGGCACATCAAGCTTTCCCTCAGGAATCCTGATTTCAGGAATGGATACGTCTCTCTGCGGGTTGAACCCTTCAGATTTGTTGGCATTGCAAAGGACTCTGATGAAGTTCTTGTACTTGTAGAGTTCAGGTGAGCCTCTGGAGATATCTGGAGCCTGTGAAGATCAAAACAAAACATCAGATCAAACTGTTCTGAAAACCTGGGATTTTTTTATTTTTTATTTTCTGTTTTCAGAGACTTGACATACCCAATCATGGCAGGAAACCAGGAAATGATCAGCTCCTCCATTGCTTCTGTTCCAGTAGGGGTACTTATCAGCTAAAACATCGACATAATCTGTGACCAGACGCCGAATGAAACCTCGACAGTCGGCGTTGGGACTATAGACGTAGCTGATCATATGAGTGATGCTCATGGGAAGCAGAAATGCGTGAGCCTCGTCAGGGTGACGAGCAGCGAAGTGACTCTTCCCACTCTCCATCTCGTCGATGAACTGACCTTCGATTCCATATATTTCATGAACTGGTGCAGCATGCACCAACGGCTTTTCACCTTCTCTGTAAACCCACACCTTGAACCTTTTCTCCATTTCTATGTGACTCCTGAAACAGGCAATAGTCCCATTCATGACCCCTGAAATTCTGTATACACTACTTCTATGTGAAGTGTGTGTGTTCAATTGAGATAATTCAGGGACATGGTTTGGTGGATAGTACTTATGAAAATATGAGCATTATTAGGGTTCGCAATAGGCCAAACCGAGGCTAGACCCTAGGTTTGATTTCGAGTTTGGATGGACATAACTTCGTTTATTAATTTTAAGTTAATTTAATCTAATTTTGTATTATTGTAATTATACTCACATTATTTGTAAATTAAAATCATTTATGGTTGTTAACTGAACTAAAAGCTATTACCAATAAATTATCCATACTTAAGAAATAATAATATTTTAAAAATCGAACTGAAAGATAAACCAATAAGACAAGAAGTTAAATTTAAGGTTTAAAAGAATCTCATAAAATTGATTAAAGATTAAATAAAATTAAAGAATTTTATAGAATGGTTGAAAAATATTATCCTTATCTATTAAAAAATTTAAAATTTAATTAAAAAGAGACTACCAAAAAAATTAATATGTTTATTTTGGTTTATAAAAACTAATTAGTTTACGAAAACTGTCTGATTAATTAATAAACTGATTAATTTTTAACAACAAAAATTATCAAATTAAATCAAATTGGAAAGCTAAAAATTAAACCAAATAATTGATTAATTTAAAATTTTTACTATTAAACTAATTGAGCTGGCTTGAATTTTAAAACATTAAAAAATAGGATTCAAATCACCTGTTTCTATTAATCTATTAACTAAAAAAAAGGCTCGAATAGGGAGAACAATTATCCATGCAACCTGATCTATATAACTTATTTTGGGATAAATTGACTCTACAAGGAAAATACTTTAAATAGGATCGATAGTTATATAAGGCTTCATATAAGAGAATATTACTGTAAAGATCTCTTTCAATTATATTTCAAATTCTTTAATTTTATTTAAAATTTAGTTAATTTTATCATGATTTAATACCAGTTTAACCTTTTAAACTTTAAACTTTATGTTTAATGAGTTTAGCTTCAGATCCGGTTTTTTAAACATTGAAAAATATATAACATGAACTAGAATAGTATATAACTTCAGTTATTAATATGATTAAATTGGAGTACTAAATGAGTGTAAGATGCTAAATATTTTCTCTAAAATTATTTTCTACTCAAACTTTGAACATGAAAAATGTCATAAATACAGATAAAATGGAACAGTAAGTTACATGAAAACTTAACTGATGAAAAGCAACCGGATTTCTGTATGCAACTCCTCTGGGAATGTAAGTTTCCTTCTTGTACGATGAATAGTTTTTCGACACAACAGCTTCACGTATGGCTGCTCTTGCTCTGGCCAAACCATCTTCTATTTCCTCCGAGCTGCTCTTTATCTGCTCAAAAAACACAGACACACCCATGAACAATCATGATCGTATGAACCAGGAAAAAACCAAGATAATGAGGTTTAAAGGTTTTTACTTTCTTGTGTCTAGGAGCTACTCTGACAAGAGGGATAGGAGGCAATGAAACTGGCGCTGAAGAAGGTTGAAGGGCTTCACTGACGATCAAAGATTGATGATGAAAAGGAGAAGAGAGAAGGTTGATAATGGTGGGGTTTTGTTTGAGAGGGAACACGAAGATGAGAAGTAATGCCACGAGTAGTGATGGAACCAGAAGAGCAATGTACAGGTGAGAGCTAGACCTGATTCCCATGGTTGATGATCGCCTAAAACTCAACAACAAACTGGTAAAATCTGGTATGGTGATGGTGGAAGTCTAAACATGGCAAGTTTGAAGCAGAAAGAACATGAATATTTAGAAATCTTTGCTTTCCCTGTGCTCATTAGAGCAAATTATATATGGTAAAGTAATTAATTTTCCGATTCCAGTAGATCATTGTGGCATTAAATTCGATGTTTATATAGGAACTTGAGAATAATGATCCTGAGAAGAAAAGGCAAATTCTTCTTTTGTGAGAATAATGATCCTAAGAAGAAAAGGCAAATTCTTCCGTTTTCTTTTTTCTGCATTATTTTTCTTTTTATTATTATCTTGTCATATATGCATGTGGATCTACTGGAAACAGCCTCTCTACTAAGTAGAGGAAAGGTTGCGTACTATCGGACCTTCCCAGACCTTGCTTCAGTGCAGGACTTTCGGGGTATGATGATGATGATGATGATGATCAGAACTCATTACGTATCTTTTATGTCATGAATAGGCAACAAGAGCATCGTATTTCCTATTTCAACTTCTGCACTTTAAAGTAAATATCTCTTTTTATATGTATTCTATAGTCTACAGAAAGGGAACTGTATTGCTTCAGAATAATGAGAATGAAGTGGGTTATCAGTTTTATCCATTAACTCTGAGTCCGGATCTTCTGTTCAATATTATGGTGTCTTATTCTATCTTATGAATCTCAGTCATTCATTTATGTGGGTCCCGCGTGAGTTCGGCATAAATAAACGCGGGTCTCACACAAATGAATGACTGAGATTCATGGAACAGAATGAGACACTATAATATTAGACAGAGAATCTTGTCCCATTAACTCTATGTAATGAAACCAACTCGGATTTGATCGATCCATCATTGTCCCTACGTTCAATAGGGTATATGTTGCAACAAAGAAGATCATAATGGCCAAAAATTAAGTTTTGCTTATGTGGATTTTCATTGAACAATTAGGTTCAAGCTTGGTAATTAGTAGTAAGTTGAATGAACCAAAGTCTTGCCTAACCTTATTGGGTTAGGCTATTTGTAAGTAGGAGTGGAATTGGAAGTTGCAATCATGCTCAATTGTACTTGATTTGTCCTTTTTATGGTTCACTTTTGGTGATTATTAGTTGCATATTTATTATAATATAGATGAGTATTAATGACCATCAAAACTTGATTATCTCATGGATCCTTAGAAAAGAGAAATTTATAAGAGAAACCAATGCTCTTCAACAATTTTCTAAATTTTGATTATGGTTGTTTAAAGGGCCGCTCCAGTGTACAAGATTCTCGCCTTTGTAAAGGTAGGAAGAAAATCATCAATTGTACGCAGCCTTCTCTTTATATTTTACAAAGAAGTTATTTCTGTAATTCAAATATCATTCTGATCGTAAAGGAATAACCTCACTAGTACATATATGAATTAGAGAATTAAAATGGTGACTATATTACAGGTCTTATGGAAGAGTCCAACTTTAAAATCTGGCTCAATCCTATATAAGCCCACATCGGCCCATCTTATACATTCCCAGCGTGAGCCCAAATGAATCGAAAGATTCATATTTGGTTAGGGAAGAGCAAGATTATCTTCAATTCATTTCAGGTAGCAGAAGTTATGACAGAAACCACAATTTCCTTGACGAATTGCTTACTTTTTTTAACCAAATTGATCCCAAACATAATGATGAAGAACAAGAAAAATTGTATTTCTCTAAATTTTTCCAGGTCAATATTCTTTTAATTACCACAATAACATCTTGAGCTCTTTGTCTACGTATATGTGAAGAATAAAAGATTCAACAAATCAGACTCCAAGCAATTGGTGAAGGCTAACACATTTCAATCAAAGAATGGAACTTGCTTACAATTCATTTCTAATGACATAAATGATTATATGATATAATACTTTTCATGGATTTACTTCACATCCCACACGGTCACGGTAATCCAAGAACACAAGCGTGGCACCATAATGAGCCAGTGCTCCTAACACCACAAAAACATGGAAGATTTGATGACTATGCCCTGCTAGATCGAACCAGCCTGGCTTCAACCTTTCCGGAATCCTGCTAACGTAGAATCCGGTGCCTGTCAGGTAGAACAAAGCCATGGCTGACTCATAGGCTAGGATGGTATCACGCTTGGGGTTACTCCAATTTACAATCACTGCATGAATTGCAGGGACAAGTCCAAAAAATCCCATGGAACAGAAGAGTAGAGCTCGAAAAGCACGGTATTTCCCGGAGGATAAGGACGGAGAGAGCAGCGTTACGATGGTGAACACTCCCATTGCTGTGATCCCACCAATGTAGATGAATTGCCAGTGGGAGTCACATTGGAAGATGTAATAAATTGGAGGGAAAAATGAAGTGATTATCATTATAGTAATGCCAGCATAGTCTATTCGTAAGAACAGAATGTTCAACTTGTGCGAGTGGCATGAGAATAGGTGACAAATGCTGCTAGAGAGTAGACAGAACATGGAACCACCTAAGAATACGTAGAAAGGCCACCGTGTTGTGGGCATTCCAGGCAGTGAAAAGTCCATCTTCTGAGGTGTAATGTGCTTCAAATCAGGAAGTTTTGATGAGATCTGAATCGAGTTTGGTTGTTAGGCAGCTGAAATTTAAGACAAACTTAAGGAACATAGGACACTAAAGTTCTGGTCTAACATGAGACACACTCACCCAAAAGAAACTCTTTGAGTGATTAGAACTGGTCATCTCTGTGTTAGTAAGAATGGACCTGCAATTTCAAATCCCAAAATAGACATGTAAGGAAAAGAAACAGAAGATACTAAGTTTCTATGCTCAAGAAAGCTGAAGAGCTCTTTTAATGGTCACACCAGAAAAAGGGTTGATTCTTTTCTCTGCAATTAGCAAACCTGGTGGAAGAACATAATAATTTTTCATTACAAATTCAAAGCTGAATTGACAAGTTTTTCTTTTAAATGTGAATCTGACTTTTTTCTTCAATAGTAATCCAAGCGGTGGAGGTTGGTTAGACCCTGGTCTGGCTACTAAAAGCTAAATATATAAGAGTTTCTGATCAATGAAGCTTATCAGATGAGAAGAAGCTTATCAGATGAGAAGAACACATGTTCTCTGCAATTTTTTTCTTCGTCTTTCTCTGTTTTCTGCAGAACTTGTTTGTCCGAGAAGTTGTGAATATGATCTACTTATGTAGTCATAAGGAGAGTTAGAAAAGTTATGTACCTGCTAAACAAGCCAAAAAGATCAGATGCCTGAGGAACTTGAATCAAGTTCGCTATAGCCAATCCCAGAAACAGCAAGAATCCAACTACATGCCTGCACATGAGTAACGATCAAAACCCAGACAAAAGATTCAAACTTTAAGCAAAAACTCTTCAGAACAAGGCATCTTACTCACGTCCAAACATTGAGGGTCTCGTTATGCCAACGAAAGATGCTGAAAAGAGCTTCCTTGAGAGACCAGTTAGCTCTGTAGTAACCAAGTATAAACTCGTTGTCCTTCATGTAATCTGGTAGATCTCTGAACGACACAAGAACATACCTTTCCCCTTTACTTAAAGGCCTCCCCTGATCATCTTTTCCTTTCTTGCTACAAACAGAAGAACCAAGCTTCTGGCTATGGCTGACTTGAGAATCCATCATATTCCTCTTGGATTTCCTCTTTGAAGCTGAGCCCATTTACAGTTACAGGCAAAGCTTATAACTTTCTGATGCAGACAGAACAGAACAGCTGATCTTAATCTGTCTAATATATTGGAATGAAATTCTCATTTATTGTGAATCTGAGAGACGTAGAACTGCACCAACTACCCGAGCATTTAAGGAGGTGAGTGCGTCTGATAAATCTGTTTCTGCAACTTCTTTTCTTTTTTTATTTAATGATTCGGTTGGTTCTCCATTCCTGTTTCATGCGTACACGTAGTTAGCTTACCAATAAATTTCGTTTCCAAGGCATGTTCATAGATTAAGCATGATCCTGCTGATAATGAGTTTACCAGGTGACTTTCTGCTAAAAAAAAAGCTTTGATTTTGGGTGCAAGTCAATCCAAACTAATCAACATATAATATGTTTATCAAAGAAAGTTAAATGTAATTTTATATTTTTTAATCATGATTAAAAAAAATTAATCGGATTGGCTGGTTCAAAAAATTTTGAATCTACCGATCTTTCAGTCAATTTTTAATTTTCTTATTTGATTTATTTTAATAGCTTTTATTATTAAAAATTAATTAATTTATTAATTAATTAGCTAATTTTGTAAATTAGTTATTTTTTATAAATAAAAATAAATCAATTAATTTTTATTTAACACTTTTTTAATTAATTTTCAAATTCTTTAATAGGTAGGAGTTAGGACAATCTCCTTAAATAAAATTTCCAAAATTTTAATTTTATTCAATTTTTAACCAATTTTATGACGGTCTGATTGAATCTTTTAGAACTTATACATTTTGTTATATAGGTTTAACTTTCGGTTCAATTTTTAAAACATTATTTAAAATAAGCATCAAATATAATTTATTTGTGAAAAACATATATTTAGAATAAATTATTTGACAAATTAAATAAATAATTGTTAATAATTTCGAACTTTTAGGACACGAGAAATATATTTAATCAATTAACTCGTAATTTTTTGCTATTAACTTTGTTTTTATTGCAAGTCAATTCAAACTAATCAACAAGTAATATGTTCATTAAGCAAAGAACTTTGTTTTTATTGCAAGTCAATTCAAACTAACCAACACTTAATATGTTCATCAAGCAAAGTTAAATGTAACTTTAATTTTATTTATAATAGATTTCGTAACTGTCGTCTTTTAATTACGTAATGAATAAATTCTTTAATATATTTAATAATTCCTTAAAAAATACATATTTAAAATAAATTATTTGATAAATCAAATCACATGATAAAATTAATTTAAATAATTATTAACTCATAAAAAAGTCTATATAATTAGAATCTTAAACCTGACTCCTTCCCAATTTGAAGAATATTATATATAACCTTTACATGGCTAGGCTAACAATGTCCCAAATTGTTGGAATTAGATAGGTGATTAGGCAACCCATTTTTTTTGCAAGTGGAAAAATTGGGTGAACTAACCCTAGACTTCAAATCAATTTTAATACAATTAACATTAGAAAGCAACTTTCTTGTCAATCTAGACATGCTTCTCCAGTTTCATAATCAATCACCTGCACACTCCAATCCACTCCAGGATTTCTGATAATAACGTGTAAGGTACTTTTGTTTTTCATTGCTTTAATTTTTTAACCATTGTTTCAAGATTTCGAATTAGGGTCGGGTCGGACTTTTAAGACCCGAGTGTGAATCTCAAAAAAAAAAGATTGGAATTTAATATTAAAACTTGAACTTGATTTCGATCTAATATAATTTAGTTTATTGAATTTAAATTGAGCCGATCAAAATTTTCAATCTTAAATCCGAACTCGATTATGTTTAAACATCTAAATTTGAATATGAACCTAAAAGACTTGACTAAGAGTGCTTCATACCCTTAGTTGGGACAAAGACGGCCTGAAAACTACACGACTATAAATCACCAAAGTTATGGTTGTCTGATTTATTACATCTTTAAATGACATGGTTGAGAAGCCAACTGTTTGATGTGATCCCATGAAAAAGATATATTATATTGGTGACCTCGAACTTAAGGATAGATATATTATATTGGTGACCTCGAACTTAAGGATAGACTCGACCAATATCAAATTCGAAAATTTAAGCACAATTTAAGTTAAAATTAGGTTTGATAATATCTAAAAATTAAAAAAAGTTTAAATTCATTTTAAAACTTGACTAATTCGAGTTGAATTAAGCCAAAAAAATAGGGTGAATTTTGGAGTAATTGGTAAAATTGCTCATTTGTGATTATTGATGGAATGCAACTGAGATCGAATAATTGGCACAGCGAAAAACAAAAAAAATTTCGGATTCCGAGCAAATCCCGATGATTGATTAAACTTGAATAAATCACAAATTGATTTAAAAATCGTACCTTGTTCGCTTTCCGTTGAAAAATCTTTGAAAATTTTTTGATTGATCAATCACGAGCCATCCAATTGTCCAGTTTTTGATGATTTCCACAGAGCAATTCCCAAACTGCTTTGAGAGGAAGAAGACAAAAGTCTTAGCTTCTAAAAAGCTCTTCCCTTTAAATAGAAAAATCATGACAGTCTTTTATTAAAATTAAATCTCTTTAATTATAATTAAAATCAAATTC
>JAOSBM010000205.1:741342-752857 GCA_027568955.1 Erythroxylum tenue
TCCATTTAAAATCCATTTTTTAACATCCATATCCATTTTTTAGGGTCGGGTAGTATGGATATGGATCGGGTTGAAAATCCATTACCATCCCTATCTGTTTATGATTGGAGTTGCTTGAAGAGCATGCAACAAGATGACCTAAAAGAATATTGGATTCACTTGTGAAAAAAAGAAGATAATATTAGAATTTTACTCTCTATTTTATATATAGTCATTATAATTGATATAAATCAAATTGACATATAATATGTATAAATAATTATTAAAATAATGATCACATAAATGATTTTCAATTATAACTTCATCTTTAACAATTATTTTTGAACATTGAGAGGGATAGAGTAAGTAATCTTCATTTTATTAAGCAAACAACATGAGATTATACAAAAGAAATCATATATCTACCCAACCATAACAACTGAGAAATTCTTATTTTTTAGCCAAGTGAAAGACATTCCTGTCACCAACACTTCATTGGATACCCTTCGTAAGTTTCAACTTAAGATGAAGAAGATACACAGCAACTGAGTTCTTCTTCTTCTTCTTCATCTATGGAGGATTGCAGGAGGAGGGTTTGGAAGAAGCAAGCAAAAGCTCTTGAGAATTGCAGGGAAAGTAGGGGCGCCATGGAAAAGCTTGAGCAAGCAATCTCCTGTGATGGAAAGGATCGCCGTGCAGCACTCTTGAGTGATGATGTTCAGGTGACCAGTTTCGAACCCTTTAAGAATCTGTGCTAAACAACCTTCTACCGGAACTAATGCTACTAAACATTCCGTCAAGTCCCCTCCTGGAGGAGATGAAGTGGGTGCATCTCCTGGAGGAGGCTCCACCTCAGATCCTGAAGGAGGCTCCGCCTCAGATCCTGAAGGAGGCTCCAGTGGAGGCAACATTTCACCTGAAGGAGATGGAGATGGAGGAAATGAAGGAGGTAAGTCCTGACAGGTTGAGTTCTTCACATGGAGGAAAGTGAATAGCACCAGAAAGAGTGTGAACATTGACTGAGATTGCATCGACATGGTTGATACTGCTACTGATACTCAAAGAGCTTCTGTTCTGATCAAGGTGTGAAATGAAGGCCTGGAATCAGATAGGAATTTATAATAACATCAAGAAAAAAAACATTAATTACACTAAGGTTTGCTGATCAAGAAAATAAATGAAAATAATCCGTTGTAGATTACAATGGATTAATTTTTATTTTTTTTACAGTAATTTTGTCCCAAATTTGGAAAGTATTAAATCTAAAATTACAATATAAGGAAATGATAATTTTGACAA
This sequence comes from Erythroxylum tenue, assembly GCA_027568955.1. Lineage (NCBI taxonomy): Eukaryota > Viridiplantae > Streptophyta > Magnoliopsida > Malpighiales > Erythroxylaceae > Erythroxylum > Erythroxylum tenue. The sequence continues at coordinate 742,621 of JAOSBM010000205.1, forward strand.
TAAACATTAACATAATTGGATGATATGATATGTTGTTAAATGCATTTGGATTATTTGTGATTTAATTTATTATTTTAATATTTATATTTTAAAAATTATACGTATTTTAATATTACTTAAATATCACGTAACTCTTATTTATTTATTTTTAAAATAATAATATATTTTAAATTTTAATAAGACGATTTAGAATTATAAATGAATGGAAAATTAACAAAATATGATTCAAAAAATTGTGTGATAATTAAATAGCATATAAGAGCAACCTTAGTAATATTATTCGGCTTAATCCAAAATCAACAAATTAAACCCGAGTTAAATAAATTTCAGACCAAAATTAGAATTGGAATAGCCTAAGTCCATATCAAAAGCATAGAAAGCTTAATCTCCACCTTCAAAATTATATTTTTTTATTAGTTATATTAAAATAATATTGAATATAATTTTTAAAATATGAGAATTAAAATATAAAAAAATTCGAATTACTTAGAAATTTAATATAAGTAATCTGTAATATGCTAGATTTTATATCTTTAATTAAAAAACATATTTAAACTTTTCAAAAACGACTATGTTTACTTGACCTATTGAATTATTACTTTGATCGACAAGAGGTTATACAACATTTGAAGACATGACGTTATAATAAAGCTTCATATTACATTAAGAAAATATTATTTTGGGAATTCACAAATTTCTTTTTTTCTCAAAAATAAACCAAGAAATTTAAAATCTATTATTATGTAAAAAAAATTTAAATGGGATCTCTTTTATTATTCTTTTTGGGAAAAAAAAAAGTTGATCCTAACAATCTTTCTATGACCCTAAAAAATGTCCAATGTCTTGCATAATTTGCGAGGTTATGCAGACTACATGAGACAATTTTAATGTTTTTTTAATTCTAAGTTCCGGTATAGCCGACAACAGGTTAATTAAAAGTCAAATTCAATTAGTAATTTAATCTAACCGACGATGAGATCAATCAGGGAAATTTAGATTCATCGAATTTTATCTTAATTAATTATAAAAAAATTTATCTTAATTTAGGTCTAATTAATATTAATCTAAATACTCTCAATAAAATGATATTATTTGGATTTATAAATTAAAAAATTTCGAGACAAGAAAATATCTTTTTAAAAAATTAAAGTAAAATGATGCTATTATTGGGTTCGGTTGAGTTAGGCCAAGGACCAATTGGTTAGAAAGTTGGAAGTTTCAGATTTTAGAAAATTGTAACTACAATCTGTAGTAGTTTTTAGTAAGCTAACAACTGCAATGTTACATGAATGCACCTGAAATCAGCTTACCTAAAGAAAATGTTTTCTTGATTTAAGTCTGATTTAGATGATGGAATCCACATAGTATCTCTATCATAAATTGGTAATGATGACCTTGACTCAAACCAACCAGCGTTTCAGGAACCAACATTTACGAATGTATGTTTCTGTCAGGTTAGTTGAGTAATGTCAGAGAATTCGTATTGTGCCGGCATTTGTAACAACAGCCTCTTATTCGACTCATCTACCAGTTCATATCATCGTATGGGACTGAGAGAACACGTAAAAACTGATATTTAGATCGGTCCGAGCAGTACTCTGAAAGTAGTATAAATTCCCTGGAAGGCTTGCGGGTTTCACTCACAGCCTGACAAAAGAACAAAAGAGAACATGGCAATACCACCATCAACGCAGACTATTCTACTTCTCTTGGCCTCTACATGCTTCCTGTTGTCATTTCCACAGGTTTCAGCTCAGCTAGAAAATCCTACACAGTGCTTACCATATCGCCAGAGCATAAAAGGTTGCCAGAGAGACTTAAACGTCACTATCCAAAATCCAAATAACTCTACAGGGATTCAGAAACTGGTACCAACTTGTTGCAAGATCATGGTTGAAATGAAAGATGTCTGTTTGCTTCTCTACTTTCCTGGAAATGCGCCAGCTGCTTTCCTGTTGAAGCGTGTATGTATTATTATTCTTCGGAATGCTCAACCTGGAGCTCCATCTCCATCTCCATCCCGACTTTACTGAATCAGATAGTTCATCCTGTCTTCAACTACTGATAAATCTTTCTCTACAATAAGTTGGCTGGTTTGTGGTGATCGTAAATCAGCCTGGATAGTTCTTCTCGATGATAATCTGTTTTTCCTGTTTTCTTTATGATTGAGCTAATAAATTGTCAAGGTATCTTGTCAGAATATGTATTGTTCTTGGTCAGAATAATGTAGTAGCAGTATTGGATCAGAATCATGAATAAATGTTTCTTGATTTGTCCTGATTCTTCAGTGCTACTTAGGAACAGACTATTTGTTTTTTTTCACAAGCATCAATGGAAGAGAAGGTTTAGCTCCATCTGGCATGCTTTGCAGGTTACGATCCTGATAGTTTACTCAATACGCAAACGAAAAATAATGACCGTTATTTGCAGGTTTTTAACTGTTCCCGATGCTTATTTATGAAAATATTTCAGAAGCAATGAAAGGCTTTGGAAGGGAGAAAACTCGTCTCTGTTTATTAAGAAATCGTGCTTATGTATACAATTACAGAACTAAAAAGGAGTTAATTTAGCATAAATTATGCCTATACAGACAAGTAACGGTTCCTATATATATAAGACCAGACAACTTTTGTTAAACAAGGATGTAGGAAACATGTTGGCAATTGCAGTACCATAAGAGTTTGTTTTGACCCTTGGTTGCCAGATGAGGGGCATCCCTACGTCACTTCGATCCTTGATGATTCTTGGCTAAATCTTCGAGTTTCGGATTTGATCCACCATGATCTTAAATAATGGAATTTGTCATTAATTTCAGCTTTTATTTAATGAGCGAGATAGAGATTTAATTATCCAGATTCCTTTGAGTTTTCAACGAAGTATTGATGATTGAGTTTGGGTCTTTGATAGGAAAGGGATATATTCGGTTAAAAGTGCTTACCGTTTCATTCATGTTGTTCCTTGAGGTTTGAATCAGGTGTTTCCCTCTCCTCTTTCGAAGAAGTTTTGGTCTTTGAACATTCCTGCTAAGATGAAAATTTTCTTTTGGCGTTCGCTACATGCTTGCTTGCCGGTTCGTGCTCTTCTTGTACATAAAGGTGTGGATCTTTTGCCTTTGTGTTCTATTTGTGGTCTTGAGCTGGAATCTGTTTCACATATTTTATTTGAGTGCGGTTACGCTAGAGAGGTGTGGTCACATTCTCACTTGGGTTTATTTCATTTGAACTCTGTTGCGCTACCTGCTTGGTTTTCTTTTGTCGCACATACTTATACTGGTGATGATTTGTGTTTGGCTATTTCCATTTGTTGGGCTTTGTGGAAGAATAGGAATGATTTGGTTTGGCATGGCCTTAAGCATTCAGCTCAAGCTATTCTTTTTCTTGCCCGATCGATGTTGAGAAATTGGACTACTACCAGGAGTCGCCGAACTGCAGTGTTACACAACGCCCTTTCCGCCCCTATTTTGTGGCAAAAACCACCGGATGGCTATCTTAAAATCAACACAGATCCTGCTATTTTCAAGGAGTCTAGAAAGACTGGTACTGGCTTCGTTGTTCGCAATAGCAATGGCGATTGTATCGCTGCTGGTAGTAATATTTTTCTAGGTGTTTTGGATCCATCTACAGCAGAAGCTATGGGTATCTGCGAGGCTTTAAGCTGGGTTAAACAGAAAAGTTTACATTTTGTTATTATTGAATCTGATTCACAATTGGTTATTCAGAGCCTTCTCTCACTCAGTCGCAATCGGTTTGACGTCGATTTGATTATTAATGATTGCTTATTTCTTTTTCATTCCATTAATGATATTCATTTTGGTTTTTGTAAAAGATCTGCGAACTATGCTACTCACTCCCTTGCGAAATATGCTAGTTCTATGTCAGGTCTTGTTTATTGGGATTTATCTTTCCCTGTTTGTATTGCTTCATCCTTAGCTGCTGAAAATAGTTGTTAATGCAGTTCCCTTCTTTTGCTTTAAAAAAGAACGAGATTATTTCCTGTTTCCTATTATCTCCCTCAAGTTAGAGCATGTAAATCATGAATGCTCAACTTGTGAAGAAGATGCGCAAATTAACGACCACCCAATGCTTTGGTAAAGATGTCGGCCACCTGAGAACTAGTAGGAACATAAGTTGGCTAGATGATACCGTGTTAAACTGCGTCACATACAAACTGACAATCGATCTCAATATAATTAGTACGCTCATGAAATACAGGATTGGCAGGAATATGCAAAGTTGACTGATTGTCACAATTCAACCATATGGGTTATAAAAGATAGGCGTTGAGATCCAACAATAATCCCTACAACCATTTTAATTCACAAGTAGTCATTGCCATAGATCGATACTCTGCTTTAGCCGATGAGCGAGAAATAATTTGTTGCTTCTTGGTTTTCCAGGAAATGGGAGAACATCCTAACTGAATATACCATCCAGTTAAAAAACGACGAGTTAGAGGACAACTTGCTCAATCAGAATCACGCAGTTAGAGGACAACTTGCTCAATCAGAATCACGCCAAGCAGAAAGATGTAGATCACTTTGTGCTTTCAACAAAATGCCTTGGTCAGGACTCACTTTCAAGTAACAAACCACCCTCAAAGTTGCTTCCCAATGTTCTTTTTGAGGTTGTTGCATAAACTGAGCTAGAACATGCACAAAATAAGACAATTCAGATCGAGTAACTGAAAGACAAATAAGCCGCCCTACCAAACGTCGGTAACATTCTGGATCATGTAAAAAATCCCCTGTCACCATAGCCAAATTATGATTCTGTTCGATTGGAAAAGAGACTGGTCTAGCTCCAAGCAAACCGACTTCTGAAATAATATCCAATGCATATTTGCGTTGACACAAATAAATTCCTTCAGAACTACTTGCAACCTCAATGCCGAAGAAATACTTCAACACTCCCAAATCCTTTATATAAAAACAACTGCTCAAATATTGTTTAAATATTTGAATAGCGGAATGATCATTACCAAACACAATGATATCATCCTCATAAACAAGGATATTGATTTGTACCTTATCCCGCTGTAAGATAAAAAGAGAGTAATCAGAATAAGATTGCCTGAAACCACACTTCTGTAAAGCGGAGGTCAATTTTGCAAACCAACACCTAGGAGCCTGTCGCAGTCCATACAAAGATTTCTTCAAATGACATATCAATCCTAGTTTATGAGTATAAAAACCTAGAGGCATGCACATGTATACTTCTTCTTGTAAGTTTCCATGTAATAATGCATTGTGCACATCCATCTTATGAAGCTCCCAATTTTTAGTTGCAACTATAGCAAGAAAGGTATGAACTGTAACCATTTTTGCCACCGGTGCAAATGTCTCATTGTAGTCGATTCCTTTGACTTATTTTTTTCCCAGAATAACCAAGCGAGCCTTTTAACGTATAATCATTCCATCTACATGCTTTATTCGAAATACCCATTTGCATCCTATTGCTTACTTGTCAAGTGGAAATGGTTTTACAGTCTATGTTTCATTATCTTCTAAGGATTGTATTTCTTTCTTCATGGATTCCCTCCATTTTTCATCTTTGACAGCCTCAGCAAAAGAATTAGGTTCTACACTTGTAGTAACAACTGCTAAGAAAGCATGATGATTTACAAAGAATTTATCACAGTTTGCATATTGTGTAATAGGATAAAAACTACCTGAGGAACATTGATGATCGAGTGAGGTTGCAGAAGGTCTCATTACTTTCACAGTGTGTAGAACAAAATCTTGTAACAAAACAGACCCACGTTTCTCTCTAGAGCCACACCCAACAAATTTTTCGGGTTATTGAACTTGTTCAATTTCAATCACACCCCCTTGTTGCATTAATATCTTGATCTTGTGTATTACAATTGCACTCAGTTACATCTTGATTCCCCTCATCATTTTCTTGTCCAATCATGCTAGGATAACTTTCTAAACCTTCTTCAACTATACCAGATACACTCACAATCTTTTCAATCATTCCTTCTTCGTTACTGGTTTTATGCATATAAGGAATTGATTATCCACAAATAATACATCTCTAGAGACAAACATTTCACCCATTTCCATGTCATACATGCTCCATCCTTTCTTTCCAAAAGGATATCCAATAAACACACATTTTCGGCTTCTATTGGCAAATTCATCTCCTTCTCATTGTTGGTTATTGGCATAAGTCAAACATCCAAATACTCGAATATTTTCATATAAAGGGACTTTACCATACAAAAGTTCATAAGGTGTTTTCCCTTTCAACAACATAAATGGAGTTCTATTAATCAAGTATGCAGATGTTAGCACATATTCTCCCCAAAAGTCAATAGGCAAATTGGCTTGAAAACGAAATGCACGTGCAACATTAAATATATGTCGATGTTTCTGTTCCACTCTTCATTTTGTTGAGGGGTCTCAACACAAGATGTCTAATGTATTATCCCATTCTTCACGAAATAATCACTCAAACAAGTAAATTCAGTCTCATTATCACTACGCATTATTTTCACATTCCCATGAAAAAGTCTTTGTATCAAAGTAAAGAAATTGCAAAGAGTTTGTCCTACTTAAAATTGATTTTTCAACAAGTAAACCCACACACTTCTTAAATAATCATCAACTAACGTTGAAAAATAATGTGCACCGCAAAACGTTGGGATTCTATAAGGACCCCATAAATCACAATGAATAATTTAAAAAACATTGGATGCTTTATTGTTGCTGGACTTAAACTCTTCTCTAGTTTGTTTTGCTCGAAGACAAACTTCACACTAGCACGTTTATCACTACTAGCATCAACAATTGGCAATAAACTAACAATCTTATTAGAAGATGTCCCATCCTTTGATGCCAAACTTCAAAGGTATTCTTTCGTACCGTCGTCAAAGCTTTAGCATACTTCACACCTTCCATTCCCTTAAAGTAATAGAGCCCTTCACGCCTCTCACCCGCACCAATCAGCGTCCTCGAATTGTGGTCTTGTTGTTAGTGAATATATAAAACCAATTAAGTTGGCCTCACACAACAGCTTAAGCTATTGTGATGAAACGATAACTTAATATGGTATCAAAGCCTTTGTGACCAAGTGGTCGTGAGTTCAAATCTGTAGACTATTTATTGGTTGTCATTTATTTTTAGTTACAGGTATTGTAAAGTTAGTTTTTCCTCTTAGCCCACTTACCCTGTATATAGAAACAATTGTCTGTAGTCTTTTACATTCATTAGTTCAGATCGATAAAAATTTCTTGAGCACAATAACAGTTTTCTTCCTTCTTCTTCTTTACAGCTCTTCTAGAGCTTTCATAGTGATCATTTCTTTTTAGCTATTTGTACATGGTATCAAAGCAGAGAACCCACCCTCTCTGTCTTTAATCGCTTTCTTGTGTTTTTTATTCTTCTCTTCTCTCAAGCTATGGCAGATTGAACAGATCCAGCTATTGTTGATGAAAATACGGTTACCCACACTATACAATCTACTAGATCTAAGAAGGATCCATTGTTGCTGCAATCATCTGATAATCCAGGTGTAAGTTTAGTCACTAATCTGTTAATCGCTAACAATTACCGAATCTGGAGTCGCACCATGAGAATTACGTTGAAGGCTAAGAATAAACTCTGTTTCGTCGATGGCACTTGTCCTGAACCTGATGTTGAGTCTGTGAACTATAATGATTGGAGTAATGCTGACTCCATGGTTATTTCCTGGATTTTAAGCTCCATGTCTAAAGATTTAACTGAAGCATTCATTTATACTCCTACTGTTAGAGAGCTATGGCTTGAATTGGAAGAGAAATACGGTGAATCTAATGGTCCTCAAGTTTATGAGTTGAAGAGGCGAATTGCTTCAATTAATCAAGGAGCTAATTCCATTGCTACTTACTCCACCAATTTGAAGAAACTGTGGGATGAGCTAAATTGTTTAGAGTCTATTCCAAAATGTAGCTGTAATGGTTGCACGTATGGACTTTCTAAGAAGGTTGAGGCTGCAAATACATCAGATCGGGTGATGCAATTTCTAATGGGACTTAATGACTTTTTTGACAGTATTAGGAGTCAGATATTAGTGTTCTTGTTCCTAGCATTAATAAGGTGTATTCCATGGTGGCTCGAGTGGAGAAGAAAAGACAGGTTCAAGTGAATTTTAATGATGTTGTTGAGGCTAATGCTTTGTTAACAGCTAGGGTAACGCTAATGTTGCCGGTAATAAACCTAAGGACAATTAGAAGAAGAAAGATTTTTCAAAGAAGGGAGACAGATACTGTACCTATTGCAATAATTCTGGACACACTGAAGAAACATGCTTCAAAAAGCATGGTTATCCAGACTGGTTCAAGGAACAAAAGAAGCAGAGGCAACAGCCTGGAGTCAATGCACGTGCTAATCTGGTTGATAATCCTCTAGATATGCCTAGTGGCAATTTTTCTGGTTCCTATGAGTTGAGTTCCTCTTTGTCAGAGCTCATTCACCAAGAGCTTATAAAGATTATGAAGGGAAAGTCAGACAATAATCCTGATGCTAATCATGTGAATACCCTTTATTTTGGTGACTTTGTAGGTACTACTACTTGTTACTCAGTTCTTGACATTTCAAGCAGTTCTTGGATAATTAACATAGGCGCATCTAGTCACACGTGTGGGGATTTTTCATTGCTTGTTGATTCTTTTGAACCTCATATAAGAAGTGTGATGCATTTACCTAATGGATATACTAGAAATATAGAAAAAAAAATGGCAGTGTCATTCTACACCAGAGTGTAACTTTTCAAAATGTTCTTCATGTGTTTCTTTTACTTATAACCTTCTTTCTGTTCGAAAATTATCTTCTGATTCTCACATTATTTTCACTTGTTATCCAAATCATTGTGTTTTACAAGACCTTCAAAGTAAAAAAGCTCTAGCTGTTGGGATAGTCAAAGCTAATCTCTACATACTAGACAACAATTCTTTCAAATCTAGTACAATTTTTTCTTTCTGTACTAATCCTCAATATGTCAACATAGCTGCATCTATTCCTCTTTTTTCTTGTAACTCACACAATCATGCTGATTTGTCTGTATGGCACAACAAACTAGGTCATCCATCTAAGGGTGTCCTTTCTCATTTACCTATTGTACTTCCTAAATATCTCATTAAAACTTGTCATGTTTGTCCTATGGCTAAGCAAACTAGAGTTCCTTTTCCTTTAAGTTCCATTCAAAGTGATACAGCTTTTCAGTTGTTACACATCGATGTCTGGGGTCCTTATCGAACTGCTTCTTTATATGGTGCACACTATGTTTTAGCCATTGTTGATGATTTTACTAGGTCCACGTGGACATACCTAATGCAGCATAAGTCGCAGACAATTACAATTTTGCAGAGTTTCTTAAAAATTGTGCAGAATCAATTTGACTCCTCTGTTAAAGTCATTAGAATAGATAATTGCTCAGAGTTTACTAGCAGACTTTGGCAGTTAAAATTAACTGAGGCAGGCATTATTCACCATAAGTCATGTGTTTATACCCCACAACAGAACGGTGTTGTTGAGCAGAAGCACAGACATCTTTTACAAGTTGCTAGGGCCATCATGTTTCAGTATGGTTTTCCATCTGTATTCTGGGGTGATTCCATTCTTACTGCTACACATTTAATCAATAAGACTCCTTATGCTCTTTTGTCCTGGAAAAGTCCCTCATAATTGTTGTATGGGAGAGCACCTGATTATTCGTTGTTAAGAAACTTTGGTTGTCTTGCTTTTGCAACAAATGTGGATCCTCACAAGACAAAGTTTGATAAGCGAGCTCACATATGTGTTTTCATTGGGTACCCTGCTGGAGTCAAGGGTTATAAATTGTTTACTCTTGATGAGAAGAAAGTGTTATTGGCTCAGGATGTAGTTTTTCAAAAGGAGACATTTCCTTTTTTGGAGAGTGATGTTTAAAGGATAGTTCTGCAGCCCCAATACCTTATCCTATTGTCGATAATGATTGTGATTGTGATTCTCCTCACATGCCTGAAAATCCTTTACGTCAAACATCTTCTAGTGATGTTACTGTTTCGGAAACATAATAGTGTTATTGATGCTGCCAAACCTGTTGTTCCTGAATTTGATGTTGGTGTTCGACATAGTACAAGGGTGAAGCATAAACCAAAATGGTTCACAGACTATATGGCACATTCCATTCCTACTTCTTCTTATACTCCACCCTCTTATCCATACATTGAACCCACTTCCTTTTCTAAGCCTTACTTATCATATCTAGTCAATATG
>JAOSBM010000205.1:777897-792503 GCA_027568955.1 Erythroxylum tenue
CAGTTACAATGCAACCGCCAAAACGCTAGTAACGGCCAACGTTTTGAGAAGAGAAAAACCAAACGAACAAACGGAAAGAAGCGAATTTGGGGTTTAATTTATTTTTTTTAAGACTTTTACCTTCTTTATTCAGCCCTAATAAGATGCGAATAATACTTTAAAATTTTTAATTATTTTCTAAATTTATATTAAATAAACTCTTAAATTAATTAACCACCTATAAATTATATATTTAAATAAAATATTTAATAAATTAAATAATAAATTCAAAGTAACGTAAGATTATTCATGAAATTTTGAATTGGAGATTTTAAATATTTAATCTATGGTTAATTATATTAGACTTTTTTATAATTTAACTTTTTGTATTTAAATTTTTATATTAAAAATATTATTAGTTCTTTCTTATAATATTATTTAACTATAAAATAACTTATTTTCATTATATTATATTAGCTTGTCTTATATTCATAATCCTAACATAACGTATGTATAGGAATGAGAATTTTTGAATTATGGATTTAAATTTATTTATTTTCAATGAGTCGGCTCATAAGTCAGGCTCAGACCTAGACTGACTCAAGATCCAATTATTATAAGCAAAATAACATTATTTTACTTTAAAAAGTTGAACATCGGGTAAACTTGAACTTGACAACTCAGACCTTGATCTAATTTAAAAAATAAATTATTCTATATTTTTATTTTAAAAATTATTTTTAAAAATTTGACGAGGCTTCGTTCATTGCCATCCCTACATATGTATACTATTTTAATTTTATATATAAAAGATAAATAAAAGAAATATAATAAAAGAAGTTATACGAAAATTAAATAATATTGTAAAACATAATTTTAAGTATATAAAAAATTATCAATATATTCTCCAACCCTTTAAGCCCAGCCTTGAACCTTTTCATAAATTTAGGTCTAACTCTATCTCAAAAGCACTCTGTAAAAGGAAGTTTGTTATATATTAATTATTTATAAACTAGTTTAACATTATTTACTTGCTCAACGAGAGATTCTTGACGCACCACTCTCAAGCTAAAATAAAGCTGGATATTTGACGAGCAGATTTGGCGAAAGGTTACAACTAGCTGAGCGCCGCCTCAAACCATCAAGTCAATTTTAGACTCTAATATTACGATAAATTTAGGTCTAACTCTACCCCAAAAGGTACCTTATAAGTATGTCATAGATTTATAAACTATTTTAATATTATTGACTTGCTCAATTTGGAAATTTTAACAACTTTGGGATTTATGATTTGTCTTTGTCCATTTATGTTAGTGACAATTGATTAAAAACATAATATTTTATGCTTAGTATCTAATATCACCTCTTAATAAACATATTTTATAAAAGGTCAAATAAATAAGTCTCTTATTATAGTTTAAGAAATTTTTTTAAAAATATTCATTATCTTAGACTTTGGTTAAAATAATAATGATGAAACACATGCAATATGAATATTAGAGGTGAATTAATTAAATATCACTAATACGGTAACTTAGTTCAATTCTTAAATCGGATATGAAATAATTAAAATTATCTTATTCTTAATCTTGAAAAAAACTAAATAAATTAAAATTAAAATAATAATTTATTATAATTAACTTAAATTGAATTGGATTGAATCGTTACGTAAATAATATTTGATTAGTTATAGGGATGTCAAAAAGGGCTCAGCTCAAGTTAACCGGGCCACAGGCAGACCCGTAGCCCGATCGTTACTTAAGAAACGACGTAATTTTTGAAGTTTTCTATAAAAAAATATATGATGGGCCAAGGCACGAGCCACCATGGCCTAGAGTCGGGCCAAGTTGGGTCAAGAGCAGCCTGTGCCCGCCTCGCCCATTGACATCTCTAATTAGTTCATATATGATATTCATAATGCATGTATTTGGTTGTTATTTTTTAATTGAAGTATAAGAGGGGGTTTTTTTTTGTTGAAAATTTTGAAAATTAAAATGAGTTTTTTGGGATAATTCTTTTACTTTTTATAAATGTAAATGAATTTAACATTAAACTTTGGGCCAATACTTTTGTATTTCATTTCTTTTAGGCCCAATAAGTTTGGGTCGTGTTCTTATTAACTAGCCCATATTCCACAACACGGTCCAATAGACTGCGAGGTTTTAAGGACGTGGCGAATTTTGATTGGACTGTCGACGTGGAATAGCGACACCGGTATAACACCGGCGATCCGGAGCTGGCTCGTCTTCTTGTTCTTCTCTGCTGCTGTCAGATATCAAAAGCTCCGATTTTTGTCTTTTATCTTTTCCTCTATTTTTAAAATTCCTATAAATATCAGATTATTGAATCAAACCCCAAGTATATGATGCACATAAAGATGAGCTTTTTATGGTTTACTTTAGTTATATACGCTTTCTCCAACTGGGTTTTAGCTGATCAGATCTTCGCACCTCATGCAGGTAAGAATTTGCTCGTTCTTTCAATTTTCGATGCCGTTGATTTTCCCTTTTCTTCTTTTCTCATTAAAACCATGGTTAATGGTTCAAATTTGCCCATTTCATTGAAATTTGGATTCTTTTAATATGGGCCTTTTCTGCTTATTGATATCTGTTAGAAGGTGCTGATGGAGGGGAACTTGTACTGTTGGTGATTAATGTACTGTCAAGTTGTTTTTTGGTATTGGCTTTCTGGGTCAATGTTCTAATTTGGGCGCAATTATAGCTCACCATGTGTTTGACGAGATTGGAGGATGTTCAAGTGTTAACATCTATTGATTACTTGCAATTTAATAAGAAACTGACCATTTGACGCGCCATTTTACATGCTAAGTGTGGTGTTTATGATTTGATTAATCTTATATTTTCTGTGCACGACTTTGAATATACACATTTTTTAAGTTTTCACTGTTGGCAGGTGGGAGTGGGACATTTAGTCGCCGCACACAAGAGCCAAAGTATAAGATTGAATTCCATCCAGAATACTCACCCTATCATCCTGTGCGTATGGCCTATCATTATTAATGTTTAATGGTTGTTCTTGTCCATATGCTGTATTGCTGCTTGGATTAATGTGACTATCTTAGTACACGTTAGGAGTAGCATCTACATGTGCAAGCCGCTCCTCTGTATCTATGTTCCCACATTGCTTGATAAGGTTAATGTTTTAGACCCCGAAACTTGGAAGCAAGGTTGCATATACAAAAGGCTTGTAATGATCCAGCATGATGTATGAGAATCAAGATATATAAAATAATAACTGATAGACTGGCATTGAAAATGTGAAATATTATCCCTTGTTTGTGCCTTCAGGAACTCTGTTACCTTGTTAATTTGATGTTCATGCTTGCGTTCTTAAATCACTGCAATGCTATAGTTCATTCTGTCTTTCAGCTTTGTCTGTGTAATTTGCTGTTTTTGTGTTTACTTCCATGCGTATAAGTTTTCTTAATCACCTATAGGGATGCAAAATTCTCTGCAGGATGAAGATCAGGAATCAGTTGTGATGCCTAACAAAAATGGGGAGAGTTATTTATGTTTCTTGCCCAAAGTGGCGAAAGCCAAAACCGGAAAGCCAGTTAGCCAGCTCAATATTAGCAGCATGATTATGGAAACCGAGAAACGGTTTAAATTGAAGACACCAGATGAGCTACTTGAAGTATTTAAGGACCGGTGCTTTCTCAGGGTTAGTTTCTAATCTCATAATCACCTTTAAAATATCTTAAGCACTTATTTGATGAATCCTTATGCTATTTGTTAGGTGAGGGAAGGTAGTTTGTTTGGCAGAATCCTAGTTCTTGCATTTTGTTTTTTACCTGTTTTTCATATAATTTGTATTTTTCTTTCCCTTTCATTAATCAATTATTTTGATGTTGGTTGATCCTTCTTGCAGCAAGAGGGCTGGTGGTCTTATGAACTCTGCTACCAAAAGAAGTTGAGGCAAATACATACAGAAGATGATAAGGTAGAAATTTAAGAATGTACCGACAACTATTATGACCGATCCTTACATTTTCTATTGTAAGTAAACATGCTGATATGCATGAATGAAATTGTGTACCTGTGTTTTTCAACGTATAGCAGGTGTTGCTCGAGTTTCCTCATGTTTAATTGAAATTGATGTGCATGTATGCCCGTTATCCCTTTCTAGTGCTTGTCAGATTATTAGCAATAGCCACTTGATGTATTGTTTGGTTTCAGTTGATTTAGTTGAATATGTGTGTTTACACGTACATTTATGAGCATGTGTTTCTTTTCTCATGTATGAAAATAAGGAATTAGAAAAACTAGAAGGTTCTTATACTCATGGAATTTATAAGAAAAAATTATTTCATTGTAGTTGGTTCAAGAATTTATTCTGGGTGTCTACGATGAAGAGGCTACGGCAGCATTCAACCAGAATCTATCTGACATTTCGACATTGAAAGATCCTCGTTCAAAAGATGCATCTCAAAAGTATGATTCTATAAATGAAAAATTCAGTACACCTGGGCTTTCTGATTTACCACAATAATTGAATATACTTAGGAGGAACTCTTTCAAGAGAAAGAGGCAGAATTGACCCTTATTTTCTAAAATTTGTGCAGGTATCATGCACATCAATACACAAATGGAACCATCTGTGATCTAACAAATCAGCCTCGAGAAACTGAAGTATATACTGGATAAACATTTGCATTCTGAGAATTCGTCTTTTCTTTTATTATCTCTCCTCATCTTGTGTATGTTTTCTGTCCATAAATGCACAGGTGAGATTTGTATGCTCAGAGCTTAGAGCTATGATAGGTTCTATCACAGAGCTATCTACTTGCAAATATGCGCTTACGGTGCATTCCCCAATGCTTTGCAAGCACCCGTAAGTTTCTCTTTCTTTCACCTGGGTCATGAAAATCGTGATGCTAGATCGAACTTTACAGAACTAACTGTCATTCTTTAAGCATGTTTGAACCTTCGCATTGCCATTTCCCACTTAGACGAGCACTCTTGGGGATATATCATCAGTCCAAGCAGTAATATTCTCAATCAGAGATCTTAGGCATTTAGTTTGATCGACATTGGTTGATAGGTGGAACAACCCAACTCGTTTTAGAGGATAGAGACGGTGTCTCTGTTGTAATAATAGTCAAAAACTTCTCTTTAAGAAAGACCAAGCTGGTGCTCCTACTACAGAAAGACATGTTTTGATTATGTCTTGCAGACTGGATATTGTTGGAACTTAGCGTTGCGTGTTTGTCATGCTTTGGAGTATAACACTTGCTCGTTCTCTTTGGGCAGATTGTTCCAACAAGAGAGACCAGTGTGGCACACAATTAACTGCAACATTCTTTCCAAGGACTACAAGAAAAATAGGGCGGAGAAGGACGAAGCTGAAGATAACAAGATTTTGATGGTAGATCAGAGTGAAGATCCATCCAACTATGTTGGCTTAGACCAATGAGGCATATGTAAAGGTTTACCATTCCCAAATCCTTATGCTCTTTCTACCTTTAAAAGGGTTCATTACATGGGAAAATTTGAAAGGAAATACCCACCCAACGTAACCAGGAGAAAAAATGTAGTCACTAGCTCTAATCCCATGGTTCGGCCTTGGTAGGATGTCTTATGTTCCATACACATACTTGATTACCAGCAACTGTTCTGTAATTAGATTGGTCTGATCAAAGTAGTCTCAATAAACTATCTGATTTATCGGATGCAAAAAAGTTAGAAAACTATCATTTTAGTAGCACATTTCTGAGATATCTTGTTCTCTTAGATCCTTAAAGTTTTTATACAAGTTTGAAACTTAGATATAGTTGTTGAATTTGGTTAATATTACATAATGGGAAGAGTTGTTTTCCATTTACGATCTGAGGTAATGCATAAGTTGTTTATGATAACTGGTCATGTAAATTTCTTGATTAAGATTACTGTACAAGCTAAACGTTTTTTAATGTTTTATTAAATAAATTTCCTCTTCCTTTTAGAACACTCATTTTATTATTTGCTGATAGATGAAATCTTATCCAAATAAGTTTAGTTCCAACATGCAAAGACTTCAAATTTTGGAAACAGTCTCTCTACTACTTATAAATAAGGTTGCATATTACTAAACATTTATAAATTTTACGTATTAGAAAGATTTTTATTGAGTTGTTATTGTTGATGTATGGAGTTCAAATCTTTCATCCTTTCCACGTATCAAATGCTATTGATCTTGGTCTTGATACTTCTTGGCCTATTACTCATTGCTTCAACAATGGTGATCACACCAATATTACATTGTTAGAAGCACTATATTTTATATAATACTCATTTTAAAATAAAATTGAAAATATTTAATTTTAATGAATCAATAATTCGATATTAAATCAATCCAAGAGATTATGTCGAAACTTAGACCCTTATCAATGGCACATGCATACAATAAAGTTGTTACTTTATGTGGGCACATGCTTGCCAAAAAGAAACACCAAATATGATGTTGAGAACATAAGAAAAGACAAGCTAAACTACAAAACTTGGCTTCGCAGTGTCATGAAAGTGAAACCCATCACCCAATTTAAGTAGAAATTCCGACACTTAATGTGACTGCAGTTACCAGCTAAAAAATCACTTAAAGATCACAACTTTTTAGCATAAGGGTCACATCTTAAGCTATATGGCTATTACCGGTGGATCCTCCGACAACGCCTCGCCGGCTGCTAGCAAAACTCCGAAACCCGCCACTAAAAGCACCGGGAAACGCAAACCAAGAAAGGGCAAGACCCAAAACGCTAAACTCCTTCCTCTCTTAACCTCTGCAGCGTCCGTCACCGGAAAGTTCATGTCTTTAAATGACCTCCATTTGCTTCCTTCTCAGTTTCTTTCCATACAGTCTCTCCTCTCTTCGCTTCCATTTTCAGATCCTCAGTCACCGCCTGATTCTCAGGTGACACAATCCTTCTTTCACCGGTTTCTTTCCTCGTCCGACGAGTTGGACACTCGCTGGTATGACTTCTTTCGCATGTCGAAGCCTACATTTTGCCACCTACTTTCGCTACTCTCACCATCACTCCTCACCTCTTTACCGCCGTCAATGTCCCAGGATTCAGCCGTCGCTGCGACCCTTTTCCGCCTCGCGCATGGTGCTTCCTACAAGGTCTTAGCGCGTGCTTTTGGGCTCGGTACTCCTGAGACTGCTTGTGTTGCGTTTTACTCTGTTTGTAAAGCTGTGAATGAGAAATTCGGTAACTTGTTTGAGTTGAGAAGGGACTGGGAAAGGATTGTGAATGGTTTTGTGTGGATTTCATTACCAAACTGTTGTGGGGTTTTGGGTTTTGGAAAATTTGCGATCGATAGCAAACTGTTAGGAAAAGATGGGTCTTTGTTAGTTCAGGCACTGATTGATGCAGAAGGTAGATTCTTGGATATCTCTGCTGGTTGGCCTTCTTCAATGGAGGTTGAATCAATTCTCAGGCAAACTAAGCTTTATATGGATGTTGAAGAATCAAGGGAAGGCGTAAATGCATCCTGCTATGAGCTCTGTGATGGCAGTCAGATTCCTCAGTACATAATAGGGGACTCTTGTTTACCTCTATTGCCATGGCTGTTAACTCCATATAGAACAAGTTCAACCAGAGGGGAGAGCTTCAGTTCAGGGAAGAGAGAGTTCAATGCTGCACATAAAAGAGCTATGGGGTTGGTTGATACTGCATTTGGAAGAGTTAAAGCTAGGTGGAAGCTTTTGGGTAGGAGGTGGAAAGAGGAATGTGCTGAGTTCTTTCCTTTTGTTATTGTTATGGCATGCTTGCTTCACAATTTCTTGATCAAATGTAGTGAGCCATTGCCAGAAGAGTGTGTTGGTTGGTTCAAGGAGGAGCAATTAGCTGTTTTCAATGGAGAGACTGATGATGAGAGTGGTTGCAGGATCAGAGACTCCATAGCTGAGCATTTGAGTCTGGTAAGCATCAGAAGATAAAAATCAATGTTTGTGTTTTGACCTTAGTGATGTGTCTTCTTTGTAGTTTTCTACAACTTTTATGTGAATAAAATAATCAATGTTGTTTCTGCATAGAATTGGATATCATCTTCTTGGCATAACTATATCTATCAATTTTACCTTTTTGGAAGATGAAACACTGCCACCTTAGTAGTGTTGTTGTAAGGATCTAAACTATGTGATTGAACAATCCTCCTCTATTTAGGTGGTTGTGATTATGGGTTGGAGGTCTAATTGTCCCGGTCGGTAACGATAGTATTGTGTACTTGAACCGGTTGCTCGGAGATGGACCTTTTTCATTGCATTGGAAGAAATCGCATGCGTAATGACCTACAAATAAAGAACCCCAGAACAAAATGGGATGGATTGAGACTCTCTGCACCTGAAATAGGATCCTCCTAGATTATAATGGATTTCTTAAAAACTTAAGTGGGACTAAAAGTCTTTGCCTAATGTAATGTTGTTAATATCACTACCAAGACAAGTTCTTTTTTTATGGATTTCTTTGTTCTCATCTACTTTTGTATATATCTCATATAACTATTACGAACTTGGACTTTTGCATCATTTGATATACATCTAAAACTAGCCATACATGGACAAGCTCCAACAATACTTCAACCATATTCTTATGAGAAGAGAAATCTCAATTCATTGTTACTCGCTGCATAATCAAGTTTCTAAAACTGAAAACAAACTATACATACATCCAAATGTTAGATACAAGCTTCAAAACAAGGGCTCAACCATCAAAATATTATGATTTGTCATAATAGTATAACGTTGGCAAGTGTCTTGCTTTCCATTGCAACAGGACTTATATATGCTTGTTTTCTTATTCTTCCACGCATGTAGGAACTTGTTTGTGTAAGTTGAAGTGGGAACTTGAGCAACTTGGCTATTGCATCCAGAAGCTCACAAAACATACACGTACTAGACATAAGTAGTTATAGAACTGCATATTTAGATGAATGAGTTACTTTAATGTCCTCGAACTTGGATTCCTCTCCTTGACCATACTATTGATCGGAATTTTGCGGCAATCTGAATGAACCTCCGGCGTAAAGCATTTCATAAACAGGTCTTATCCTCATAGTTAGAATCATGCTCATGATGGAACCTAAACCGCTGACACCAGCCAGCACCAAGAAGGTAAGCCTGAAGCAAGTCGGTCCAAGGCACGACAAACTTGAATTGTACAACAAATTCATTCCATGCTGCTTTGCTGCTTCAGTATCGTAAACGTATCCAGCCAGTAGACCTGAGAAAAGCAATGCACCAAGGGGATTCCCGATCGACATGAAGTTGCATAGTATACCAAAATGCTTCAAGCCAAAAAGTTCAGACACTGTTGGGATCATAATAGAGAACTGAACCCCATAGCAGATCCCCAGTAATGCAGTTGCAGCATAAAGGGTGCCATCAATTGCAGAAGCAAACAGAAGGTAAGTTACTATCATAATTGCTTGAGTGTATGTCATCCATATTGTACGAGGAGTCGTTTTTAACCTGCCACCGACGAATGCCAGAAGAAGAATCACAATGAGACCCAGTAATGCACAGGAAAATGTAAAATATTCATGTCCTGAGAAACAACCGCAGAATATTTGCAAGAAAATTTGCTTTTGACACGGAAGTTGAACCTTTTTCACTTGGCACAATGAGCAAATAATTCCTTGTAATGTGAGAAACACTCATCTAGATTATTGATAAAGAAAGGTTCCGCTGACCTGACAAAATGTTCAGAAATCATTCCTCCACCAAGACGTCCCACAAAATTGCAAAAGCTGAAGAGGGACAATAAGATTGTGGTGTCATGAACACCCTGTGCGATCCCTATCTGTGCCAGATTATTAAGCACTGTTACTCCAGAACCAACCCCAACAAAATAAACAAAGAAAAGAAGCCAGAAATCAGCTTTGATTATAGCTTCTCTGAATGTAAAATCCTCCCCTCTTCTGGGCCTCCTTTTCTTCTTCACTGCACCCTCACCCTCAGCTAAGAGCATAGCAACCTCAGACACTTCATCAGTTTCTCTGAAACTTCCCAGGGATGAAGATGACTTGAGCAATGGCTTATTTTTGTCTGTTTTGTCTTCCTCCTGGATCAGACTGTCTGAAGACATTACTGGTTGACCAAGTGTCAATGATTTGCTTGTTCCCATTCGACAAAGTGTCACCTTGATGGGTATTGCCAGTGGTGCCAAAAGAAGGATAATCATGGTCGCAAGAGATGTATAAGATACCAGAGCACTTAACGGTAGTATATGATCGATTATAGTCATTGTTAGAATATATAATCCGAGAAGTATAAGAGATGCCTGGATGAATACAAAATGACCATGTTCTGAAGAGTCTTCACCTGAAGCTGGAGTACAAGCCCTGACGAAATACATGAGTACTAAACATAGAACAGGAATTCCTATTGCAAGGAACATGAGTAGCTTTGAAGAGGAATCATGGAGCAGCATGCCATATACTTGAGTAAATACTGCCGGGCTGATTCCTGCATAACCTTTTAGAATGCTGGCAACGGTGCCTCGACTCACTGGGAAGTTTCTCATGTTTGTCACAAGAATGGCTGTGCTCAACCAAGCACAACTATTTGTTGCGACACAGAGTGCTATCCATAGCTAAAATATCAACAAAAAGAAGGCAAAATAATTGAGTTTTTGGAAGCAGAACAAGTAGGATGAGAATGAATTCTGTTCAACAAAAAAATGATGATGAAATCTTAGGTCAAATGAGCAGAGCAGTTACCTTGGAGTATAACATATGAAACAAACTAAAACTAACAATACACAACTTAGAATTAGATTTCATATCCCAAGTAATACTTTCACAAGTCTCATCCTTTTTTTTTTTCAGCATTAGTTTTATGTTACTTCAAGTGGCTAAAGCAAAAGATATAGTAGATATAAGGGCAAAGATGGATTCTTTTCTATGCTGCCTTTGTCTGTTGACTTTAGGTTGAGTCAGACTCGAATCTATAGCTCATGTTAGGCTAAAAACGAGTCCAAGCCCAATAAGTTATGGATTAGCCTTTCTTCAAACTGACCATTAACCAACAGAAGTGTGGCAATAAACAAACTCAATGGGACTGGTAATCCAAATCTAGCAGCAACTAATACGCTTACTAATAAAAATATTGCAGGTCTAAAGTTGCTATTTACCCTTTTCGTGTAAGCAACAGTTAAGCTTTTTCTACAAAACAAACACTTATCCCACACTTACAAGCAACAAAGAAGGCGGATCAACCGTAGTTTCAATCAATCCAATGAAATTTACACAAGACCATTCTTCAGATTTCCAGATATGAAACTCCAGATCACATGCAGATCATTAATGGAGTTTAAACATTCATATGATGAGAATCTGAATTTCTGTTATTAACAACAAAAAAGG
Organism: Erythroxylum tenue; assembly: GCA_027568955.1. Classification (NCBI taxonomy): domain Eukaryota; kingdom Viridiplantae; phylum Streptophyta; class Magnoliopsida; order Malpighiales; family Erythroxylaceae; genus Erythroxylum; species Erythroxylum tenue. The sequence goes on from JAOSBM010000205.1 coordinate 789,237, forward strand.
TTTAAGGATCTTACCAACCAATAAGGCAAAGATTTCACAGCGCCGGTAACAGCAAGCCACATAACACCATAACCAACGAAGCAACAGAGAGCACCAACGAGGAGAATAATCCATGGAGGAAAACTGTTACAGGCAATTCCAGGAAGGAGGCCCACATTCTCTCCAATATCATTAGCAACACCAAGCATTGTGAGCTGGTGCTGGTTAAACCCAAGAACTGATTTCAAAGAATGTGAATACAAAGGGAAATTGTATGCATTCCCTGATGCTATTTGCACCCAAACGGCTGCACCAAGCCCTACCCATGGTGGCCTGCTTCCTGCTTTCAAGGTCACCATTAATGGTTTCTGTTGAAGCTAACAGACAGAGTGTTGTTTCTGTCTCCCTCTCTCTCTGCTCTTAAAGCAAAGAGAGAAAAAGAAGAGGCATAAGTAGGAAGAAAGGGAAGAGTGAAAGACCAATTGGTTACAGGGGCCTGTTCTTCTTTACCTTGACAGGGCTTGAAAATCTGATTCTGGACCAAGTTGTTCTTTTCCCGTCCTCTTACAAACATGCTCCCACCTCATCATAAGATCTGCGAATATGAATACTTTTCTCCAATTTTCTAATGTATTTGCCAACTTTTTGTAAAGATTCCATCTTCAACTTTTCTCACGAGAATTATAACATAAACCTTCAAGACTATCGGCAGTTTGTAAAAGTTTAAATCAGATGACCTCGAAAGCGACTTCAAAGGGAAGTGTCAATAAGAGATAAAAAGTGAGCAAAGCAAAGCACTTGCAAGTCATTGTACACCCAAAGATCTCCATTTTGGAAGCAAAGCTTAGTGGGTGACGCACACACATACACTCGTAATCAAGGAGAATTCTTTGTGCGAAAAGCCTTCAAAGTGGGGTCAAGCTTGGAGATTCGGACCTTCAACAACACCCGACGAGATCTTGATGAAGAGAGTATGAGCACTCGGGCATCCTTGATGTGGGTGCCATTAACAAGAAATATACAATAGATAGTACAAGCGTGAGTGGACAAAAGCCTGGACATTTGTGCGGCAGACAGAGGCCAAGCCACGCGTAGCGTTGAACTTGAAGGTGTTGGACCTTCATCATAGTTCCTGTACTTATTGTCCATCAAGCTTGTCGTTAGTCCCGGGCTTTTGAGAAACTCCCGGATGATCATCTTGTTCACGAGTTACTGTTGTTCCGGTTGTGTGGTTGTGTTTATGTTCTTGTTGTGCTTGAATTGTTTGTACATGTTAACGTCAAGAATGTTCGGCCCGAACTGGAATTCACAATGGCTTAGTTGAAGTTATTTAGTGCGTGTTTAGTTTGATTTTTAGGAGGTAAATAAGAACTTTTATTCAGAATAAAAAAGTCTTTTTTAAGAGAACGATTGTTTAGTTGTAAAATAAAAAATTACTTTTTAATAGATATAGTTTTTTTGGCAGCTAAAATATAACTTTTTAAGAAGCTCAAATTTAGATCTTCTAAAAAAAAGACTTTCAAATGACTTTTTTAGGTAGATTTTTCAGATCAATTAATGAACCTATTTTTTAATCCCTTTTGCGGTTATGTTTTACATATAATACTCACAAACTCATCTTTCCGTTTATTTTGTATTTAATTATTTACTCAACTTGAATATTTACTTTGAGATTTATATAATATTATTTGATTTTGTTATGTCTTGATATCTATTTTTGATATTAGTTTACTTCTGTTATAATTCATATAAAATAAGTGGTTAGATATATTTTCATTTATTTTTCATATGATTTAAAATTATATAATAATTAATATATTGTGCTTTGCATATTGTTTAATATACTTTAAATAATTTTTTATATATAAATAATTTTTATTATAAAATAAAATATAGTTAAAATTCAAAGTGTCTTTTATTTTTATATGGCCAAACAGTCTACTGTATGAAGCTCTTTCAAAAAAACTCTTTTTAAAATGACAACCAAGCAGTCAACTGGTGTCTTATAAAAGTTCTTCTCATAAAAGAGCTATAGAAAAAAGCTCTACTGACAAAAGCTCTACTGATATAGGCCCAACCAAACAGAGACTTAATCTCAATTGAGATTCAATTAAATCAATACTCTTTTAATAATATTTTTTAATCTCTAAAAAATCCATTTAAACTTTGCATCTTAATTTCAAATTTTGATCAAAATGTTAACTCTAATATCATTTTTTGTTCTTTTTTTATGGGAAATCAAATTTCAATAATAACAACAATTACAACTCAGTAAAATTTCTGCTGAATTTTGAGAGATCTAATAATACACAGTCTTAACTTTAACTATTAAATAGGTTTTAACTACATACACACACGCGTGGGCGCGGGGTGGATGCATGTGTGTGTGTGGGTAGGTGTAAAGCACACACATATATATAAAGTAGTAATAATTAAAAATAAAATAATAAAAATAGACATCATAATAATAATAATAAGCCAACTCTAAAACATAAGACCCCAAAAAAATGTTCAAAAGATCTATAAAAAAGATAAGGATCTCTCTATGTTAAATCATTTACCCGTATTCTAGTAAACCAAAATTTTCTATTAAGGGTCATATCTTTGGTAAGTTTCAACATAATCATATCGTTCGACAATAACAAACTTTACATTTAGTATAATCACAAAATTTAAGAATTAGGTCACTAGAAACTTTTACGATTTTAATGTGAAAATTCAGACTCATTGATTTGTAATATAAGTAGTTTGCCTACCAACTAAGTGCCTATTTGGACGAATTTTTAGAAAGTTAATAAGCACTTTTTTCCACCATAAAAACCTTTTATAAGAAAAATGGATGTTTGATTGTAAAATAAAAAATCACTTCTTTAATAGATATAGTTTTTGCCAACCAAAATACAGCTTTTTAAGAAGCTCAAATTTAGAGCTTCTAAAAAAAATATTTTTCGAGTAGATTTTTCAGATCAATTAATGAATCTATTTTGTAGTCCCTTTTGTCCTTATGTTTTACACATAATTCTCACAATACCCACAAATTCATCTTTACATTTATTTTGAGATTTATATAATATTATTTGACTTTTTATGTGTTTTAATATTTATTTTTATATTAGTTTTACTTATATTATAATCCATATAAAAGATTTAGTTAGATATATTTTTATTTATGCTTTATATGGTTTAAAATTATATAATAATTAATATATTATGCTTTGCATATTGTTTAATATATTTTAAATAATTTTATATGCATAAATAATTTTTATTACAAAATAAAATATAGTT
>JAOSBM010000205.1:804387-819709 GCA_027568955.1 Erythroxylum tenue
AATTTACGCGTAAATGCTTGTTTTAATAATCAAGCGTTGGGGTTTATCGACGATAATGTTTTCCGTCGGTGATTTTTCGACGGTCTGGCCACTTCGTCATTAGCTTCAGCTTAATCGTTTTAAATAAATCGAAAACGACGTCGTTTGGTTTACGTTGTTTTCGTTCGGGGCTAAACTCGTCCTGAACTTTTCCCCCTCATTTTCTCTTCTGTGTTTTCGCCATCTTTTCTCCTCGCCGTCGCTCACCCATCGCATGTCATCGTGGTCGTCTTCTTTAATCATTGGTTGAGATAACATTTTATTCTTTTATTATTTTTTACGACATCTGGACCTTTGTTCGTTACTATGTTTTGCGTATTGCTTTGATTGTCATTGTCTTCTTTTCTTTGTTTTGGTTATCTTCTTTGGCCGTTAGCTCACTCTAACTCCGTCATCTTCTTCCTTCACATGCTTCAGTGACTTCTTCTGCGTGTCAGTTGAGGTAAGTGGGTTTTGACATTTACTAGGTTTTTGTGTACTTGGTTTAATTTGGGTATTTGTTTGTTGTTTGAACCTCCCATTTGAACTTGCTGCATTTTTAATGTAAATGCCTTGCACTAACCGAAACTAGAGTGTTGAATGAGGTTTTTTATAAGATAAATGGCACCAATATTATGATATTTAATAGGTATCTTAGTAAGGTCCATTCCATAGTCTCTAAGTTGTTGTCTATAGGATTTATGCACAACAACCACTAATTGCCATATATTTGACTTACACAGTTGATAAAGCAATACAAAATTATTTCTTACTAAACCATAAGACTAATGCATGTCTTAGGAATTAACAAGTATCATATGCATTATTTCTATCCAAAAGATTGCTAGCATAATTCGCATTTGGATAATAACCAATTAATTCAAAGAAAGTATGCTTAGCATACTAAAGTCTTAATGACATGATACCACATAAATATCTAAGAATGAATGTAATGACTAAAAGGTGGGATTCTTTAAGAATGGATTAAAATCTAGCATACAAGCATTTGGTAAACATTATATTTGGCCTACTTATGGTAAGATAAAGCAAACTATCAATCATATCTCAATAGAGCTTGACATCAACTAGCTTGCCCTCTTCATTTTTATTCAATTTTGTTGTGATGCTCGTAGATGTCCTTATGGTTTAGCTTGATCTATTATGAAGCATTTGAGTAATTTTTAGGGTTCTTTGCTTAATTTAACACCTTCCTTTTTTTATTTGATTTGGAGTTTAAGAAAGAAGCTTAACTCTCTTATCATACTTTTCAAATTTCTTACTTACACGTTTGGACAAATCTTTCCATATACTCTTATTAATGGCACCAAAAATAATTTCATTTCAACATAAATTTGAACAATTAAAATATCATGCTTGTGTGTTTTAGTAAAGAGTGTAGTGTCAACTTTACTTATAAAGAAATAATTTTTAAAAAAATGCACTTAACTTATAATACAAAGCTCTAGGAGCTTGTTTCAACTCATATAGAGCCTTTGAAAGCTTGTAAACATAGTTAAGTGCATTATGTTTTTCAAGCCTGAGAGGTTGATCATCGGAAACTTCTTCTTGAATAAAAACATTTATAAAACACTTTTAACATATATATTAAATAATTTGAACTTAATATAGGAAACAAATGTAAGTAAGAGCCTACTAGCTTCTAACTTAGCTACTGGAACAAATTTTTCCTCAAAGTTTATGCCCGCCTCTTGATTGTACCCTTTTGCCACCAATATAGCTTTATTTCTTATAATGGTACATGATTCATCTAATTTGTGTTTAAGGACCCACTTGGTACCTATGATTTGATGATCTCTAGGTCCAGGTACTAAAGTCTACATCTTACTCATCTCAAATTAGTTTAACTCCTTATTCACAGCAAGATCCCAACTTCCATTAACAAGAGTTTCTTTTAGAAGGTTTAATTTGAGAAATGAAAGCAAGATGAGATAAGTCTATAAGGTGATATCTAGTGATTACTCTTGCTGAACATCACTTAGAATTTAATTTGGAGGATGATCCTTCTTAAATTTCCAAACTTTTAGGAGCTCCTCATCATTCTTATTTCCCTCATTTGGTTTGACAATATGCTCATGAGAGGTATGTTGGTGAGCACTCTTGTTTTCTTCGAGGACTAATTGCTCTAACTCCTTAGATATACTTACATCATCATCTTTAATAACTTTCTTAGATACAATAGGGTCAAATTCATCAAACATACTATGTAAAGACTCTTTAATAACAAGAATCTTCCTATTAAATACGTTGTATACTTTGCTAGTTAAGGAATAGCCAACAAATTCCTTTATCCACATTTGGATCAAACTTTTTAAGTCATCTTTAGTATTAAAAAATGTAGCATTTACATCTAAAAACTTTAAAGTAACTAATTTTTGGCTTTTTCCCATTCCAAATCTCATAAAGGGTTTTATCCAAAGTTGGTCTTACGTAGACTCTATTTAAACTGTAACATGTTTTAGCCACAACTTTTGCCCAAAAATATGTAGAGAGATCATACTCATTTATCATAGTCTTAACTATTTCTTACAAAGTCCTATTTTTTCTCTCAACAAGCCCATTTTATTGAGGGGATCTTTTATTAGAAACGTTATGAAAGATACCATTATCTTTATAAAAAGGTTTCAAATCTTTCATTCTCGAACTTCCTACTTTGGTCACTCCTAATAGATGTAATAGAGAGTTTTTTTTTTCATTTTAAACCCTCTTTACAAATTTAAGAAATTCCCTAAAGCATTCATCTTTTTTAGCTAAGAATAAAACTCCAGTAAATCTACTAAAGTCATCAACTATAATAAAAGCATAAAATTTATCACTTGGACTAACAACTCTAGCTGGTCTAAATAAATACATATGAAGTAGTTGTGAAAGTATGGAAGTTATCAACTTTTTACACTTAAAAGAGCTTTTGGTTTGTTTTCTTATTTAGAAAGCTCCATAAATCTTGTCCTTATTAATCCTTGGAAGTTTATTGAAAAGTTATTTAGAGTTGAGGTTAGAAATAAGGTCATGCTTGTATGTCCAAGCCTTTTATGCCAAATCCATATATTTTAACATTTTTATAGTTGCTAAATTGCCATTTTACATATACTTCAATGAAAACTAAAACCCATTTCTTCCTATATATAAAAATATGAAGCCCTACTCACACATCCATCATCTAACATGATTTATAATAACTTTAACCTAATTCTATCCATTCATATTCAACCAAGTCTCTACTCTTATTGGTTCATTGTTTGATCGAAAATTTAATGAATCTCCACATATTTTATACCTCGGTTTGTCTTCAAATTAACTTGCCTTGACTAACATTTCGTTCTAATATAATGTAAACTCCACTTTCCATCTTATAAAGACATGATCAAGCAAAGTTACTTATACCGATATATTCTGAACAATTACACCAAATTAGTTATAGCGTAATATTACTAAATTTGACATTTCTAAATGTATGTGTGTTATGACCTATAAAAGAATAAAAGGAAATGGTATTGTTATTTTACTTAATTAAAATGGAAGATGGAAAAAAATTTAATGTAAGAAATTTATAAATCAAGTCCCTTTTAATTAAATCAATAAACTGTTTATTGACAATGGAAAGTTTACAAACTTTTCAAGTAAAACTGCAACAATATGAGTTGAAAAAGAAAATGTACTAATGGTTTTGAGCTTTATAGTATTGGGTTTTATTGAATTTAGATGGGATTTGACCTAAATTAAGATTTGGATTTGGTTTTACCCTTGATTTTGGCTCTTGAATTAGATTGGATTGGTTAGTAAACGGGGACTATAGCAGAATTTGGACTTGTCTTCTAATTTTAGGCTCGAGATCTTTGGTCATTGTACTTGAGATTTTGTACGGAGGTCAAGAAATAAAGGGCCATTGTTGGATTGTGGATTTGGTCTTTGACTTTGTTGGGAGAGGGGATCCTCTGTCACCCTTCCCCTGACTCTATTCTGGCCCTCTTTCATCTGAGCCATCCATTTAAGTGGGATCCCCTGACCCTATTCTGGCCCCCTCTCATCTGAGTCATTCATTTAAGTGGGACTATTTAAATGGATGGCTCAGATGAGAGAGGGCCAGAATAGGGCTAGAGAAGGGGGACAGAAGATCCGGGCTGCTTTGTTGGACCCTTACTATCAAAAACTAAAAAATTAACACCGGAGATTTTTTAGGTTGGAATTTAGAATATAATTTATTTAGGTCCACTTCAATTTTTCTTTTTCTTTTTCTTTTTCTTCTTATTTCTCATCTGTTATTTTTCTTTTCAATCCTAAAATCTAACCGTACTTGAGTCCCAGCAGCTAAGTTCATAAATTTATTGGCACACTATTCTTTTTGTTTTAGTAATAGCACTCCTCATTTTATTTGTACCAGAAGCTGTTGATTTTGATTAAGTAGTATATAGTTAAGGTAAGACAACTCAACCTTGGTGAAGTTTTAATATCACATCACTAGGACCTAACACCCTCGACGAACATCTATTGCCAAATGCAAAATTCAGTTTCTCCGTCAGAAACAACCTTCCAGTAGAAATGGTTCCCTAAATATAGTTTTGATTTATTTGGATGCCCTTCAGCACCTACTTCAACTCCGTAATGAGATGGATTAGTAGAATGGGAGGGTAGCACTTTATCACAGCAATCAGAACATTCGCGGTGCTAAATAAATAATATACTTGTAGTCATTTCATTTGAATTGCAAATACTTATCATGTACAATTTAATGTTTTTATTATCAATTAAGATACATTTAACTTAATATCATCAATCAACTTTCTATTTAAACAAATTAAATATATAAACAAATCGAAATATTATGCACAGATAATTTATAACTGTTTAAATTATGCATCAACCATAAGATTATCAAATAAAATTTAATAACGAGATTTTTAATCTTTTTTGTTAATTTACCCATAGAAAAACAAAAGTATGTCAGTAAAATCAATTCTATTTACCAATGGAAAACAACAAACTGTCAGTAATATTGATAGTAAGTAACAGACGGAATAACCAATTCCATCGCCAATTTTATCGACAAAATTTGCTGCAGAATAATCATCTGTAAATCTGCCGACGAAACAAACATAACCGTCCATATTGTTGTAATAAAATTACCGACGGAATATCCAATACTATTTGTAAATCTGCTGATGGACAAATTTTGACTGTTGAAAATTTATCGACAGTCGATCGCACAAATAACCGTAGGTATATTCACCGACGGTTATATAAATTATCCTTCAATAAATTTACCAATAGACATTCTGTTATTCGTCGGAAATTATTACCTACGGCTGTTTTTACGATCCCTTAGTCCATCGGTAAATTTCGTCACTAAACTGTATTGGCGATAAAATGTTTAGGTTTTTCGTCGGTGATATTCGTCGCTAGTGACGGAGCCAGAAATTTAAGATAGGAGAGCCCAAATATTAATTTTTTTTAAATTTTAGAGGGTCTAATATACTACTGATCTCTAAATAACTCCGTCCTTATATATATATTAAAAATAATTTTTTAAAAAAATTTTGGAGGACAACAGTACACCACTGAGCTCTATGTAACTCCGTCGTTGTTCGTCGTAAACGATATTTTTCTTGTAGCATAACCTAACCTGGTGAGTTAATTTAACATCAAGCTCAAGTTAATCTCCCCACACATGTAGGATTAGTCACCACAATAATTCAGTCCAATGCTATTTAATTTTCACCTCTTGGTTAATAATATAAAACTTGGTGCTTTAACTTAGGCAAATAGCTAGTACAATTGACTGGTCAAAACTAGTGATTAAATCTTTACCATTTCGAGATTGTCTGTACTAAATTAATAATCAAATGAAGCCCTTCTTCAGCTCCATCATTAGCTGTTAGAATTGGACATCATAAGTTGTTTTGCTAGAAAAAAAAGTTATATAATTGATCTATAGTTTTGGATATTTTAATTATAATTAGAAAGAGAAAACATATTTAAAAATATTAGTTTTTTGAGAATTTTTTTTAATTTATTGTCAAAATTTCTAAATTTTTACTTAGTAACTAATCTTTTAAAATTCGTATAAATTAGATTTACACGTTATTTTGTTGATGTAACTGGTATATAGATATTTATATGGTATTTAATAGATACATTATATACTAAATTGTTTAATCCTACATTGAAAAAAATTCCAAAAGATTAGGAGTTTTTTATTTTGTTATCTCTTATATTTGTGAATTAAATCAAAAATTAGATCATCAATATAATAGTAATAGTCACTCTTGTGTTATATTTTGGTTTTGCTTTTTTTGTGTTAAGATTATTATTTAAACTAAATTGACACATTAATATGGATAGAGAACTATATGATTGCTAGAGTATAAAATTATGGAATAAATAAGAAGACCCTAAAGTTGATGAATTAATTATATATTCATATTATTATAAAATTGACCAAGTTCTTAGGAAGATGTACAAAACCATAACTTGGAATTAGGATCCACGTGATGCCCTCCGACCAAGTGATTAATTAAGTTAAAAATTGTAATAGAGATCAAGATATTGCTTTTGATGATGATGAAGATGTTGATTGATTCTAAAATCTAACACATAGGAGATCTTTGAGGAACGCCTTTCCTTCTATTGCTCATGCTACTAGCCATATCCTCATCTGAAACCTTACCAGTTGATCTTCCACATATGTATAGTCCTCCACTTCTCTTCTTGCGTACAATCTCTGTGCAAATCATGCTCATGTTCTCATCGGAGCCCGAAGAGCCGGACGACGAGCTCATCGGCCCGTCGAAGTCGACGATTGTTGAACGAGGGGTCTCGTTGGTCGTCTCGTCGTCTCCCATCTCTTGGGGGATCAAGAAGTCAGGACTAAGTGTCAAGGAATTGCATTTCCTCAAGTAAGAAGAGAGGTCCTTGTAGTGTTTCAGCACGAAATCCACCTTCATTTGAACACATTATGGAAAAAAAAAATCTGAATTGTGCATATGAACAATGATTCAAAAGCTTGGAACTTAGAATCTTTCCACAGCCTAATACACTATGATTCTGAATGAAGATTTGATAAAATGAACTAAACGTTAGAGTTATAGATAAAAATGATTACCTTGCACCCTAGAGAGCAATGGATGAATGGTTCTTGCAGGCTCCTGTCACAGGAGGTGCAGTAGTTTCCTGAACCTTTGAATTGCCTGTTCTGAGGTCTTTTCTTGATGAACACCACCTTAGCACTATTTATAGTATAAGCCTAACGAAAACTTCATCTCAAGTTAGCAATAACAATGAAGTCCATTGAATCAAGAAAAACGCAAGTAACAGAAAATAAGTTGGCCTGAAAAAAATCTGCGGATCCTAACCTGAACATTGGAGCAGTCGATGAGCTTCTGGAGGTCTTCCAATCTGACAACATCATGATAAACGTAACGACGAACTTGAAGAAGACGATGGAATCGATGAGAAGGTACACAGTGAGGGCAGATACTAATGCAGCAATCCAAGCAACATACGTTTTTCTCGTTCTTTTTAACAGTCTCATGGTACGAACAACCTGCAAAGAACTTCTGTGTGTACAGAGCTTCCAACCATGCAGGATTCTGAATTCCCTGAAACCAAAAAGCATAAAATCAAAACAGTTTATTTCTATGCTTGAAACTGAGAATTGGGTCGATAAGAATTCAACTAGCTAGAAACTGAAGAGATCAGATGAACACACCATGATCACATAAACGAACAGAGAACCCAAAAAAAAACCCTAGTTGAGATGCTAAACAAGAAAGAGAGAAGAGTGTAGAGGAGATTAAAGGGTACTTATGGAGGTTCGCAAATGGAGGTAAGGGCATAAGATTTATTCCTTGAAAAGTAGACTGTAACATCTTGTTTTATAGAGCATTATTATTAAAGAAAAAGAAGTAAGATATGAGGAGAACGTGGGAGCTGTTTCCATGTCTCCTCCACTGTTTAAAACTTCATTTTTTTCTTTCTTTCTCTCGTCTCCTCGGCTTAAGAGCTCATTTGCTAAACTAAACTCTTTCTTGAAGATGCTGCGCCCTTGCATGTACTTTTTTATACCAAAAAACTGTTTTGATTGAGCTTTGCCTAGTTGTATTTTGAATTGGAGGAGGAAGACGATGATGAGCCAAGTTTATGTGAATTGGAATTACTAATGTCCATAGTTTAAACGTGTAATGTTGATTTGATATCTACCTTATGTAATTTATGAAATTTAAAAAAAATTTATGTAATGTTGATTTGATATATACCTCATGTAATTTAAGAAATTTTAGAAAAAATTTAATTTTAATCTTCATATTTTTAAATTTTTTGAAAATTTTTCATTAAAAAACTTCTTTTCTTGTAATTCAGTTAAAAATAATGACAAAACACGTTTATATAAATTTTTTATAAATTTTATTTGAAAAAACCTCTTTTTTATAATTAAGTTAAAAATAATGATAAAATAAATATAATATGATACATGAGCTAATCAAATATTACTGATAATCCAACTTAGTTTTAAATTAAAATTAAATTAATTAAACTTGAATTAAATTAATAATTGAAAATAATTATAATAATTTGAGTCAAATTTAATTAATTTAGTTCAAATTTAAGAATTATGTTGAATGGTGTGTAAGTATTCTTTGATTGATCTATGTGTAATATTAATTTGTTATTTCTTTTATCATAAAATTAAAATTTAATGTTATCAATATTTAATTGATCTGTGTAGTGGATATTTTGTCCCTTTTTTTACAAAAATTAATTTAAAATTAAAAAATTAAAAATAATTTTAAAGGTTATAATTTTTTAATTAGTAAACCATATAGGATTGTTCACATTAATTGCCTATTTGGATGGAGTTTTGGGAGGTCAATAAATATTTTTCTCCACCACAAAAACTTTTTTAAAAAATGAGTGTTTGACTATAAAATAAAAAAAATACTTCTTTAATAATAGATATGACTTTTTTGGCAGCCAAAATACAATTTTTTAAAATGTTCAAATTTTGAGTTTCTCAAAAAAGTCTCTCAAATAACTTTTCGGGTAGATTTTTCAGATCAATTAATGAATCTATTTTTTAATCCCTTTTGCCCTTATGTTTTACAGTAATTCTCACAATACCCACAAACTCATCTTTACGTTTATCTTGCAAACTCATCTTATTTGAATATTTATTTTGGAATTTATATAATATTATTTGACGTTTTTATATATTTTTATATTTATTTTTTATATTATTTTTACTTATGTTATAATTCATATAGAATATTTGATTAAATATATTTTCATTTATATTTCATATGGTTTAAAATTATATAATAATTAATATATTGTACTTTGCATATTGTTTAAGATACTTTAAATAATATTTATATACATAAATAATTTTTATTACAAAATAAAATATAATTAAAATTAAAAATATGTTTTATTTTTATGTTATCAAACAGTCTATTATATAAAATTCTTTTAAAAAAATTCTTTTTAATTGACAGTCAAAATCTTCTCAAAAAATATATACAGATAAAAACTCTATTGTCAAAAATTCTATTAATATAAATCCAACAAAACATGGGTTAAATAAAAGAATGCTAGTATAATAATTGGAATTTGAAGTGATCACCAAATAGCTAAAAACAGACATGTACGAGGAAACCCGGTAATTAGGGACTCAAACAAGGAACCAACCACTCCACTAATGAGCAGACAGAAGATGAGCATTTCAGCCGTTGCTTCATGCTGCAAAAAATGGAAATTAAATTGGTACTTTTGAATCTAAAAAATTCACCTAAAACTTCAAAATAAAAATTGATCCAATTTGTTAAAATTTATACAAACAACAACACCCAGGATTCAGATTTCCTTGTAAAAATCCCCTGAATCATGACAAGGATTTAAGAACAGGACTAGATGGATTGGACTAATCAAACCAACTTATCAGAACAGCTCGGGCGATTCTCAGATATTAAAAAAAATAGCAGAAACCAGAAGAGAAATAAAGTTTTAAACTTTGTACTAGCCCATGTGAGAAGGGAGGTGGAAGAAGTTCACGTGCAAGGGATCCAATGAATAGCCTGGCCTGCCTTGAAGAAGAAGAAGAGGGTGTGTCTCGGATTAACCAAATATTCCTCTTTTCCTCATTTAGATTCTGCATTTTGTTGGTTGGTCAAAGGTCAAAGATACATAAGTGGGTCAGAGATCATTGGGGCAGTGTCCTTTTCTAAGGAGTGTTCAGAGGAACAAACCAGAGGGGTCGGTGGGTTAGTGAGTCAGCGAGCGAGCCGCACGAGGGGATCTCTCTGACTCTGTCCCGTCACTTGCATGTGTTATGTTTGTGTTAATGCCTTAATGGCTCTACCCACTTCCTCATGCCTTAATTTATTATATTAAGGATCTTGGTCATGTGCATACCCTTTTCACCATATACTTAAAATATGATCATTCAATGCTGAACATCGTGTGAATTTTTTAATAGATTATAAGCCACTTGTAGTACTCTAGACTCAACCCAGGATTAGTGAAATATCCGATGAATCACATTTCTGAGTTTCCATGATCAAAGCGTTACTAGCTTGTTTTGATTATATTCTGTGAATCCCACCAGAGTCTGATATATAAGAATTCCATGTTGGTCCCATCATGACAGTAGTCTATATTTTTCCCATCACAACGTGAACAGAATAAACCAGTTCATGTATAGTTCAGGATTGCAGACATATTATTGAATTTGATATACATTTCAAGGTATGAAAACCTGACATAGCAGACGAGCTACTGGTTCTACACATCTAGGCTGGTAAACTATCGGATAATTCCCAGGAAAAAGGCATATCAGTGGAAGGTTAGTATAAACCTTTCCTGTGCAGAATCTGACAATTGAATGCTTTGCATGGTACAGAGTTAATGGTTTTTGGGTGAATAGAATGGTTTCATCTGATCCACTTTAAGTGCAAAACCACAAATTTGATGCTTTATCTGATTAATCCTGCAAAAATGGAAGAATAAAAATGAGGGTAGAAGTGATAATCTCCTGAAACTGTAAAGCTTGTACGCTGTTTCATGAAAAATGAAGAAACAAGGCTCTTTACACTGTTGTTTTCTCATACCTTAAGAAAGGTAGTTGTAAACAGAAACTCTACATTACAGGAACCATATGTAATTGAAGTAACTGGTGCATATAGTTGATTACTCGTTTAACATTTCAGGCTACTTCTGACCTCTCACATGGTGTGAGCTATGGAATGTTTACCTAACAACATCGAGAACAGAGGTGTCAGCTTTGTACACCAGACCACTTGCTTGTCCTCTAAGAGAAAGATGTCTGCTCGCAAGAAAGCATGATCTATAGAAGAGAAATCATCACTTCTTACAGTTATTTAATAGTATATTTCAAGCGACTATCTGTCAAGCTATGGAGAACAGAGGTGTCAGCCATTGAAATCATCACTTCTTTCATAGTATATTTCAAGCGACTATCTGCCATTGGATGAAGATATTGCATCTTCTCTAACCTAAAATGACATTTTTTATGCTAAATATGAGAAAGTTAAGAGAAACATTAGCAGAAAGATGATGTAATTTTCCTGAAAGGCTTAATTTTGAGACATCAGCTGGAATTTAGACCTGCACAGTCTCTTGGTCCATAAGAAACAGGCCTGAAAAGAGTCCCCTTCTTCTGTGTTTGTACCCCAAGGCGCAGATGATCATTATTCCATACATGGATGTTACTTATATAGGCTCGTCTGGATCCACTTGTGTGTTTTCTCATGAAATTTTCCCACGTTGAAACTGTCTTTTCCATCTCAGTTATTGCAGGAAGTTCAAAGTTTCCAACAAAGAGATGTGCAAGCCATTGACACCTGATCTCAGTGGGGTACAATGTTGAGGAGACTCTTTGCAAATCCTATGACGCCCAGTTGTGGAATCCGAGGATGAATTACTTGTCTTTAGTAACACACGGATTTTACAGAATTCAGACATAAAATCCCATCAGTACTGACACTTATCTAGTTGACTTTGAAGTGGAGGTACTTGTGTTAAGCTAACTGACCTGTAAAGGGGAATTGTTGAAGTCGATAACCCTCTTTCTCTAATGGAATCTTGGAAAAATTGCGACTCAAATATGTCTCTTAGCTTTTGTCCTTCCCTGTATCCGCTGGCCAAAATAACAATGTCTATTTCTACTGGTTCAGATTCTCCTTCAAGAATCAGACCTTCTTTTCAAAGTCTAGCAGTTTTTGATTTCTTTATGACAATGCTTCCTTCTTTTCAGGCAGCAGACATGTTTGACATGAAGAGATGTTTTTAAAAAAGCTGCATATTTTAGTGGGAATTTCCATCTGAGATAGAATTCAATAAATTTAGAAATCCCTCATTTCTGAAAGAACGTGCATATACATTGCATTTGAACTTCTTCAGGAAAATGAATGCGAAGAAGTCCTATAACGAGAAAATTTTTGGAAAATTACCGGTGGTGAAAGCAAGTTGGCCAATAGGTTGAGAACTAGTGTTCCACCAGGCTTATGAACCATTAACTTCAACAGTCCAACAAGCGATTCAAGTACAGAAAACCAAGATTAACACCACAGGTCTTCTCACTTGGGATGAATCAATGAGCTGTTCTTTGGATCAATGTGTAAGAGTACTCAACTTCCGACAGAAAAATTGCCTAACAAGCCAGCAAGATTAAGTCAGATTATTTGCACATTCTACTGCTATGTCAAAGAAATATTACAAAGAGTCTTACCATTTGCAGTTGCACATTCTGCTGGTATTTCCAGCGCAGATTTCTGTGATCCGATGATTGTGATTGTCTTGTTTTTGATAAATTCTGCAGCACTTGTATTATCCATTGCAGAGAAGTTCATGGAATGTATTGCCTTGCCATTGAATACTTCTGGACAATGATTTGGAGGGAACTCTGGGAGGTTAGGGTGACTGTTGTATAGTCCTGGTAGTTTGTCCATCATCTCAGAATTTCTCATAACAAGTCCAAGTATGCTATATATTCGGCGTGGTTACTTCTGTTAGGCAGAGTTGAGAAGAATTTGTTTAAACCTGCAGGGTGAATATTGATCGTTGTCTGAATTACCTGTACATTGCAAGATCTGACATTTTGAACTCTGATGTGCCACCTCCCCTTAGACCCAAAAGGTTTAGCAGTTAGACTCCACAGTAGCCACGACTCAATCTCTTCATGGGACTCGCCGGTGTAATTTATACCAACAACCTTGAGTTGAACTTTATGTCGTGCATAGGATTCAAGATAGTCGGTTATATCACTATGGCTAGGATGTGAATCTTTTACAGTGTCAGGAAATGGAAAATCAGAAAACTGATACGTGCCCTTGGTGTTTTGTAGCTTGGTTGATGCTATGGTGTGAATCCAAATGCCACCAATGGCTTCTTCAGGTTGGAAGATGATTGGATTGAAACCTTTCTTCAGAGTGTATTAGCAAGCAAGAAGACCACTTACTCCTGCCCAGATGATTGCCACCGGTTTCTCCATTAATCTTACCACAAAAATGATCCTTCAGAAAACAATAACATGTGTACATGATCCTGACTATCTTGATTGTTACGTATTTTTCTGCTATATTCTCAACTCTAGTTGGTCAGCTTCAGCATTCTAATGATTTAATAAACTTGGTTTGTTTGCAGGCAAATTTACTTTTACTTATGCTGGAATAAATTCATCAACAGAGAATTTAGTTGCCACAACTAATATTTAAATGATGAGTTAAGCCACTAAATTATCCTTCCAAAAACAATTGTTAGAGTTTCAGATGAGACCGAATCTTGTCAAAACCTGCCACTGCATGGTTGCAGGCGCTGGTTTTACTCCCTCAGGAAACATGTTCATCAACTTTAGTAGCTATGTCTAGGTAGTACTGAAGACAACCGAGCACCAATCCCAGTTTTAAATACTATTGTTTGACTTCTACAACGTTGAGTTCCTTAATCATGGCTTCCTCATTAAAGAAATGATTCTCTCAGGCGTTTCCTTAACTTTGGCTTGGAAGCATCTGGTGTTCTTCTTCTCCAGCCCCAGAGCTACAACCATGGGATCCAAAAAACAGCTATGGCCTAAAAGCATAGAGCATAAATTTTATTGTTTCATTTATTTTATTTTATTTTATTATATAAAGAGAAAAGGAGTACATCGGTCACAAAATAAGTATGAAGAAACATATCCCCGACATATCCTCTAAGAGGATACTATAGCACCCTATAAGTGTAACATCAAAATAAGTGACACCAATGTCGGATTGTCCTGTCTGGGCGGCGAGCCAGTCAGCGCATCTGTTGCTCTCTAGGTACACGTGACGATGAACAACAGATCAGTTTCGATTGAAAAGTTCCTAGGTACCCATGACTATAGGGTTGCTCGACTGAGAGCGGGTGGTCGCAAAAGAGAGGAGCTGGTGCACCCCCATCGAGTCCACTTCCAGCTCAATCCTACGGAAGCCCAACCTCCAAGCCAACGAGAGTCCAGTGTAAACACTCCAGAGTTCTGCTGATAGCGCTGTGAACCAACCTATGTTTGGAGTGAAACCTCCAAGTCAGTTTCCGTCACTATCACGAATGAGATCACATGCTATAGCCGTGAATTGGGTACGATTGCATGCTTCATCGGTGTTCAATTTAACCCAACCTGACGGCGACCAACTCCAACAGATGAGTTGCTCCTGACGGGGACAGAAGCCGGTGGCATTTACAAGTTCAATGTGTCTCCACTTTCCGATCTAGTCAAGTCTTCTTAATAAACACAGTCATGTCATCTCAATATGTGCAATTTCTACGGTCGGTGAATCCCAATGGTTTCGCCGGAACATACCATCCCCACACACTATCGCACGGTCAATGGCTGCCCCAAGCCCATGTGACAATGTATCAGTAAACATGTGAGGGTTTTGAACACAAAGAGGTATGGGAAAAGGAATGGAAGGGAGCTAGCTAGAAAATGACGTGAAGACGATGGACACCATTGCATTAGTTTCCCAATAACACAATTCCAAGATTTTGGCTTACGTTGTTGGATACTTCGAAATTATTATTAAAAAAACATTTAAAAAAAACGGTCTTGTTAACAATGGAATTTAACAATGTTTTAAAAACCAGACCGGTGATTGAACCGGAGAAGCAACTGATTCAAGGATTAATGGTTCAATTGGAATTGAACCGTGGTTGAACCGGTGATTAATAAATATATAAATTTTTTATTATATATATTATATATAAAAGATAATTTTTAAACATATTATTTAATTATTTATTTATCTAATTGTAAATT
>JAOSBM010000205.1:843354-855148 GCA_027568955.1 Erythroxylum tenue
TTAATTGGTTGTTAAAACTTAAAATTGAAAGTTGATAATCAAAATCAAATCAACATTTAAACCTAATTGTAAAATTGGTAATCAAATGTGAAATTAATAATTAAATGTAAAATTGTAAAATTGATAATAAAAATTAGTATCAACATTTATCTATTTGGATGGGCTTTTGGAAAGTCAATAAGTACTTTTTTCCGCCACAAAAGTCTTTTTAAAGAAAAATAGATGTTTGACTGTAAAATAAAAAAGCACTTCTTTAATATATATGATTTTTTAGGCAGCCAAAATACAACTTTTTAAGAAACTCATATTTGGAACTTCTAAAAATAACCTCTCAAATGAATTTTTCGGGTAGATTTTTCAGATCAATTAATGAGCCTATTTTTTGTCCCTTTTACCATTACGTTTTATACATAATTCTCACAATACCCACAAACTCATCTTCACGTTTATCTTACAAACTCATTATTTGACTTTTTATATTTTTAATATTTAATTTTGATATTAGTTTTATTTATATTATAATCCATATAAAAATTTTAGTTAGATATATTTTTATTTATGTTTCATATGGTTTAAAATTATATAATAATTAATATATTGTGCTTTGCATATTATTTAATATACTTTAAATAATATATATATGCATAAATAATTTTTATTACAAAATAGAATATAGTTAAAATTAAAAATGCTTCTTATTTTTATGTTACCAAACAATATATTGTATTAAGTTCTTTAAGAAAAAAATTCTTTTTTAAATGAGAGTCAAATAGTCAACTGACTTTTTAAAAAAGTTCTTTTTAGAAAAGATTTATTAAAAAAAATCTATAATGACAAAAGTCCCACTAATATAAGCCCAACCAAATATAAAAATAGTCTCTTTCAATTACCTACCATTGGAAAGCCCTGTTTAAATGGAATATAGAGACTCCAATGACCAAATGTTTACGATAAATATAAAATATTTAAAAATTACAACTTTTCTTTTTCGACTTGTTAATCGTTTAATTTTAATCAAAATTGGGAAATTGAAAGTTTGAAACTCAGTGAGTCAATCTGGGGACTAAAATGAGTGCAAGTTCTAAGATTTTGCATCAAACAACGTTAATTTGCTACCCCAGTAAGCTATGGTTTCAGACAGTAGACGAGGAAATATAGTCAATGATGTCTGCTTGACAGCTAAACGTATTGACCTGTCCTTGCTCGAACATGAGCTTCCTGAAACTTTCGACAGAGACCAAAGAAAGCTAGTGCCGATCAGCCAACTTCCTGAGTTAAATAGCTGGTAAGATCACCCAGCATTACCAGGAAAGTATGCAAGAGCAGGGATGATAAAAATGATTCCAACTGAGTTGATTATTTTTTCGATTACGAGATCACTTTGACCCTTGAATTAGGAAGGGTTGGTCCGGTTAAAATTTTAAATTTTTTTTTTAAAATTTAAAGTATAAATTAATATTTTTTAATTGAGTTCGGACGTGAGTTTATCTTATTAAGAACACTTAATTTTAAAATTATGAGTCGTTCATTGTCATCCTTGTCCTGAATCAATTGGACATTAGATTAACCTAACTTAATTGGGTCAATAACCTGTTCAATTTGAGCTAAGTAGAACTTACAAACTTAACCCCAAAAAAAACAAAAGAGAATCAAAAGTCTAATAACGCATAAAGAGATCAAAATAAACTTGCTTTGATATTAAATGCAAATTGTTAATGTTAATTAACCAAATGATCCAAAACTAATAATTAAAAAATCTAATAGGTTCAAACATACAAACTTTCAACCATCTAAATTTTCAGTTCAATTTTTAACTTTTTAGTTAGATTTATTTTAATAACTTTTATTGTTAAAAATATATCAATTTATTAATTAATCGATCAATTTTCACAAATTAATAAATTCTTATAAACTAAAATAAATAAATAAAAATTTTTATTTTACAATCTTTTTAAATTAAATTTTAAATTTTTCGATAGATAAGAAAATTATTTTTAAATCATATTTCAAATTATTTAATTTTATTCAATCTTTAGCCAGTTTAATGACGAGTCAAATCTTAAACCTTAAACTTCTTGTATTAATAGTTTAACTTTTGGTTCGGTTTTTAAAACGTTGTCTAAAACACATAATTCTTACAATATGAAGCATAAATACATCAACGAAAATTTTGATGATAGATTATTTAAATGTACAAATTTTTATCTGTTAAAGGAAAAGTAAAAAAAATGATTAATTTATATTTTTTATAATTTTATCGGTAGGTTCATCATCGAATATATAGTTTTAATTATTTAATTATTAATATATCAAGACTTAAGTAATATAGAGAATGCCAATATCCAAAATTTAAAACATTATGAATTGTGTTAATTCCTTTAGAATTGAAATTAGGGATAACAATAGGCTGATCCTTGGGTCCAAATTTAGGTGTTTTTAATAAGCCAGACATGCCTAAGACCTAACTATTCTAAACAAAACGAACTAAGTTAACCCTTAGGTTGGCCTGAGCTTGGGTAACCTAAGCCTGTACCTAATTTAAAAAAGACGTTAATTGTTCTTATGAATGAAAACTTGAATGTTTTCTATTCTATGACTTCTTTCTAAGTTCTTACTCTCATGAAAGATTGATTCTTGAATAATGTAATTTGGTCATACATAAAGACAAATATATTCTACAATTGCCGCTTTATGAGGAACTTATGTATCAGAAAATCTTAGACCGTAAATCATGTTTGAGGTCGTTAAAATAGGGAGAGATTGACAATGTAAGGTTTCTAAGAGGCAAGCCTTGAGATTTTGTTCCCTCAAAGAGAAAAGTCTTGTGTATCTCGGCCAGCATATATGAAACTTACACTCTAATCTTGTTTTATTTTTCCTGATCTTTGATAGATAGATTATGCTTTCAGTTTCGAAAAGTATCATTGGCACGACAGAAATCGAGTTTCTGGATATGTACTTTAAAGAGATGTTACAATTTTCTGATGAATATTTAACTGTCAAGCAGATACAACAATTCCTTGGAATTATTAATTATATTCGAAATTTCATACCATACATGGCAGCTTATTTCATCGTGGTTATAACTGAAGAGTAACCTTGTTTTTATAGGCGAAGCTAAGATTAGAAATATAAATCTACCTAAAAGACAAGTTAGAAAAAAAAAGATAAATTTCGATGATTACACCTTTATCATTATACAATGATTCCTAAAAGTAAATAGTAAAATGATAATATGAAATCTTGAAATAGTATCTTGTGGGTCATCTTTTTTTTTGTTTAAAGGGAGAATACATCTGCGATTACAAAACAAGTCTGGAAAAACAGGTCCCCGACATATCCTCTAAAAGGATACGTTGGAACCCGATAGGTGTATTATCAAAAAAGGTGATGCCGACATTCGAAGGGACTGCGTGAGTAGCAAGCCAGTCCACACATCTATTGCTCTTTTGGTAAACGTGACAAGGAACAACAGAGTAGTTACGTGTGAAGAGTTCGTGGATACCTGTGACAATGGGGTGGGGAGCCTTGGAGCGATTATCCGCGGAGGAAATGAGATGATGCACTGCAAGAGAGTCCAACTCTAATTCTATCTGGCGGAAGCCTCGGTACCATGCTAATGATAGGCCGGTATAAACTCCCCTGAGTTCAGCAGACATCGGGTCACACCAACCAAGATTCTAAGAAAAACTTCCAAGCCAATTATCGTTACTGTCGCGTAAAATGCCACCTGTTGTAGCTGAGCGTTCGGGCCAATTGCAAGCTTCGTTTGTATTTAACTTCACCCAACCAGGAGGCGGTTTGCTCCAACCAAGGAGTTGCTGGTGACGAGGAGGGGATCTTGTAGCTGCCCGACTCTGCCACACGGTAGTCTTGTGGATCTGATCTGCAAAGAAAAAATGAGAAGGTTAGGAGATAAAGGCCGAGTGAAATGTTAATCGAAGAGAGACCTATTCCTCCACATCCAGAGGAGCCAACACGTAGTGCCAAAAATGACTGCTCAATCTTGTCCCTGAATGCACCAATGATGTTGGAGATTTGTCAGGAGCCACTGTCGAATCGGTATAGTGTAGAAGTGAGTATTAGTGAAACCCACTAGCAAGGAGTCCCACACTTGTCGAGCTCGAAAGCAATCTCGAACAGTGTGGAGAGAAGATTCTTCAAAGTGATATTGATGGCACGAGCTATCTGTCGTTAGGTGTCTGCGAACTCGGTGTTGGTTGGTGAGAGGACGCTCCTGAGCAAGTAACCATAAGAAGGCTCGTATTCGTTGTAGGCCGGGCCATTGCCATATAGCTTTCCATATTTCATATGTCGAGTGTTCATCATAGCCCATAAGCATGGAGTAGGTCGAAGCGATGGGGAAGATACCATTGTCGGAACCCCCCCCCCCCCAGATCACCTTGACCAGGCCAAGATAGGGTTTAGGGGAGAAAGTGCCCACGATAAGACGACAGATCGGCGTGGGGAGGTAAGATTGGAAAGTGTCCCAATTCCAATTGCCCGTATCCTCCACAAAATGGTGAGTGCTGAGGTTGAGAGATCTCTCGGGGATTGGGTGTATGATGTGGGAGAGAAGCAGCCCTATGCCAGCTGTCCACGGGTCGAGCCAGAATCATGTCCGAGTGCCATCGCCGATCCTCCACTTCAGACCTTGTGTTACGATATGTCAGGTTGCCTTGATGCTACGCCAAACCATTGAGCCCCCAGTAGTCTCGATCGATGTGGGGAGATTGTTAGTGTCGAAATTATATTTAGCAGAGAGGACTTTGAACCAAAGCGTTGTAGGTTTAACGATCAGCGATAATTCGAGTTCTGTTAAGAAGGCGTCATTCATCCCGCAAATTTTCCGAATGCCTAAACTTCCGAGGTCCTTAGGTTTGCACTCTTCGTCCCAAGTGACTAGGTGGATTTTGACCTTATCGCTAGATGACCCCCACAGAAATTTCCTCATAACTCGCTCTAATTTATCACAGAGGCTGCGGGGCAACCGAATGGTCTGCATAGTGTAACTCGGGATAACAGCTAATATAGATTAAGTCAAAGTGAGGCGGCCGGCGAAGGATAGCAGTTGAGCTGACCAGTCGGATAGGCACTCCTGGACCTTATCAAGGATGTACTAGTAAGTTCGTCGACTGACCCGTTGATGCAAGAGAGGAACACCAAGATATCGTCCGAGGTCCGTTGCCTTGTGGAAACCTAGTTCTCAGCTTAGAGAGTGTTGCGTCGAGGAAGGGATATTCTTGGAAAAATAACACCACGATTTAACGGGACTGACACGTTGTCCCGAAGCTGTGCAGAATGAGTTCAAAGTTTCCCGCATGACGATCACTTGGTCCTTGGAAGCTTCGGCAAAGAGGATGAGATCGTCCGCAAAGAATAAATGTGAGAGGGGCAGCCCATGTTTACTCAAAGTGATCGGTTTCCAGTGGCCTTACGCCACCGCTTGAGTAATCGCATGGCCAAGGCGCTCTATATATAGGACTAAGAGGTAAGGAGAAAGCGGGTCCCCCTGACGAATACCTTGGGTAGGAGTAAAGACATCGTTGATCTCCCCGTTCCAATTAACTTGGATGGAGACAGTAGATATGCACTTCATGAGGAGAGTGATAAGCGAATTCGGAAGTCCTACATCTATGAGGGTATCCTTAATAAAGTCCCACGACAACCGATCATAAGCTTTCTCCAGGTCCACTTTAATAGCCATGAGTCCCTTACGACCAGTTTTCCTTTTCATGGAGTGGATGACCTCTTGAGTGATAATGATGTTGTTGGTAATAAGGCGCCCTGGAATAAAACTACACTGCGTGGGAGCAACGAACTCGTCGAGGTATGGTTTAAGCCAATTCACAAGAATCTTGGAGAGAGCTTTGTACAGAACCGAACATAGGGCTATCGGCCTGAACCGAGATATAGAGGAAGGGATCGGAGTTTTTGAGAGAAGGACCATAATGGTACGGTTTAAGCTAATTCACAAGAATCTTGGACAGAGCTTTAACCGAGCATAGGGCTATCGGCCTGAACTGAGATATAGAGGAAGGGATCGGAGTTTTGGGGAGAAGGACCATAATGGTACAGTTGAGTGTTGACTCCCAAACTTCGTGACGAAAGAGGCTCTATAAAAAACTGGTCGGAGAGGGTCCAAGAGTGTCCCACTGGGATTGGTAGAATAACGCAGTTAACCCATCAAAGCCAGGAGCTTTATTAGGAGCCCTGGAGAAAAAAGCCGTCTTGACTTCATCGAGGCTAATCTGGCGGTTGAAGTCAGTAAGAGCTGGCAGTTGGAGACGAGGGAAATGACCGCGTACATTCCAGGCTGTGGGGCAGAGAGGTAAAGTTCCTCGAGATAAGTGCGCGCTAGGTTCTTGACAGACGAGTCATCAGAGATGAGATTGCCATTGACGTTTGTTAAGGCAACGATTCTCGTTTGTCGACGTCTAGATCGGGTGATGGTGTGGTAATAGTTGGTATTCCGATCGCCCTGGCCTATCCACTGGCTTCTGGAGCGTTTATGCCAGAGTAATTCTTCTTAGTAGAGGACATGTTCTAACTCAGTCCGCAGATTAGCTTCGAGCTCTCGTAAAGAGGGAAACTCAGTGTCTTTAAGGGGTTTTTGAATGCCTTCAAGCCGAGTCATGAGGCGTTTTTCCGGTGGAATATGTTTCCAAAAATGATATCATTCCACTGTTGGAGTTTTTCCGACATATTGTGAATCGCTCCACTAAAGTCGGCGTTGTTGGGGGTCCAATGGTCAGCTACCACTTAGCCAAAACAATCATGCGTAAGCCAAGCGGATTGGAAGCGGAAAGGCCGCCTCAACTGAGTGGGGGAGTCACGGGGAGGGAAGGTTATGAGAAGCGGTCTATGATCTGATTTCAAGAAAGGAAGATGAGTAACTCTGGTGTAAGGAAAAGCCGAGAGCCAAGAAGGGGAACAGAAAGCACGATCCAATCGCCCTTGGATTTGACCGCGTTGCCACGTAAACCGAGGCCCGAAAAATCCAAGGTCCTGAAGGCTGCATTGGTGGATGCAATCTCGAAAATGAGTATTGACAACCGGTAAAAGACGAGATCCGTTGTGTTTATCAATACCTTCCAATTTTGCATTGAAATCTCCCCCCAGTAGCCAAGGTTTATTAGTGAGCCTTGCCAGGCGGGTAGGTAATGCCAAACGAATTTTTGTAAAGCATAGATAGGACTGACATAAATGGCAGTGAAGTCAAAGGGCAGGTGGTCCCACTCAATGCTGGCATGGACGAATTGGTGATAAGCAAGCTGAATACGAACACTGACATCTTGTTTCCAGAGCAGCCAGATTCCCCCTGAATAACCTTCGGCTTCGACTCGGAAACAATTACCAAAACCTAGATTCCAAATAACTTTCAACGCTCGATCACCGTGATTGCATGGTTCGACCAAAACAACCAGTCGGGGGTGATGAAGAAGGATATAGTTTTTCATGATGGGCTTGAAGATCCACCCTCTAGCCCCTTGACAATTTCAGATAAAAATCGACATAAAAATCGGGGAGGAAAGAGGGCCCTAAAGCTGAATGACATCTGGGTTGACTGCTTGTCCAGTCAACTCCGAACAATAGATTGGGGCTTGGGTGGCACCTAGTTCTGCCATCGGTGTGTCAAATTCGACCAATGGGTCTACTACTATACTGGGATCTATGTCTAGATTAGGGGGCGGTTGGGTCGGTTGAGCCATGAGTTGACCGATGAGGAGTGGGAATCGTAGGGCCACAGGGCTCATTGGGGTCCTCGTCCGTAGCACCGCATCCCAAATCCGTTGGGATGGTCAAAGGGAACGAAGGATCTTGGAGGACAACGTCCGCATGGGAGGGGATGGATAGTGCAACATGGGCTGGGCTGGGAGTTAGGCTGTTATGGGCAAGGGAGGAGGGCGATGGGGTAACAAGGTTGGGTATTTGGGGAGCAATGGGCTCGGAGGGCTGGTCATGGCCCAAGGCCTGGGCCTGTAGCGGACTATACGGTGTCGTGGGCGTGTGGGCGTCTTTAGTCCCCTGCAGCTGCTAACGTGGTCCTTTTTTAGTGCTCAAATCGCGACTGGACGAGGCAGTTGGGGCTTTGCCCTTGCGGGCAGTTGGGGCTTTGCCCTTGCGGTGGTTCAAATATGACTTGCCTTGAGAGAAGTGACGAGGGAGACCGTCGACCGTTGGGGATGTGTCCATTGGGGGGTCGATCGTTGCGGGTGCAGAGAGGGCCGAGAAGCGTGATCCGCGCGAGCCAGTCGGTGGAGCTTGGGTGGGGAAGGCAGATCTCTTGCTTGTGGAAGAAGGTGGGTTCCGTAGAGCTCTGCGTTACACTTGTATCCAGGGACTGAAGGCGGCCTGCGGGTGCGTGTTAGAGGTGGAGGCATGGGATGATATGCCGGAGGAAGATTTTTGTTGTCGATCGATGGAGCCCTCGTTTTCCGTAGCGGCCGACGGTCGTGAAGGACAAAGTGAGGAACCGTGCCTGACGGGTCCATAGTTGAAGCAGATTTGCGGCAATCCTTCGTAGGCAACATGGATGAGCTCGCCATCGAGCTCCACAACCGAGCGAAGAGGGGAGTTGATGTCGACATTGACGACGACGCGAGCGAAACGGCCACGGTAAGCTTGCTGTGTATTATTGTCGATCTTAACGGTTCTACCCATTAAGTTACCTTGAGCAGCGAGTATGGAGGGATGGTACTTTGAGATGGGGAGTTCTGGAAACCTCACCCATGCAACGACGTGGGTAATCTTACCTGTCGATGGCCGAAAATCTAGAGTCCACGGTTGTATAGAAAGGACGTGCCCGGCGATGAGCCACGACTCCTGAGTTAAGGTATGTATGTAAGCTTCCTCCTCCCTAAAATTGATTAGGTAGAATTCGTTTTCTAAATCAACAATTTTCAGCAGGCCTTTAGGGTGCCACATAGTTTGCAACGGATCTTTAAACATGGTGAATCCTAATTTCCTTCCCAGTAGCTTAATCACCACTATCCAATTTGCCTTTGAAATTGTGGGATAATTTCACGCCTAAGCCATGGCCACCTACAGTAGCTAACTTCAATGTGAACAGTAGCTAGCTTCAGTAGAGAATCTCTGAGCTCCATGATGTCTCGGACTTTTCTTGTGGGTCATCTTTCCTTAAAAGAACTCTGATATTCCCTAAACCCTCCAACCAGAAGTCGTCCGGGTATAGAAAATTGACGAGAATAACCATTTGTGGGTCATCGCCATCCCCACGTGAAATGAACGATAGCAAATGGAATCTTGCTACTCTTTTTTTCTCTAGTCTCTCATTTTTCTCTGTTTGACTTCAACTCAAGTCTCCCAAAACAAAATTACATACACCTTCATGATGTTGAATGAAGACGAAAGAGATCAGAGTTGTTGCTTGTCAGTGGTAGATGAAAGAAAACAACAGCATTGACAATGAACGTATCTGAAATTTCCTTCGACGGATCCTATCTGTCTCTTTTCCTATATTTTATTGAATCTTAACTATTTATTTACGTGGGATCGAAACGACATAATTTCTTTACCTTGTTTATATTCTATTTTATAATATCTATTTATTCAATAAATAATTCCTATAAAAATTAAAAAGATGAATATTCATCAAATAAAATGTGATATAAACAGAACAATAAAAACTGATAATTTTACCCGTTACTTTGTAGTTTTGAAGCAATGGCTCATAATGATTGTGCAAAGCTAAACCGTGTCTAGGAAAATATTGTATCCTTATAATTCATAAATAGTTGAAAAGGATATTAAATTTTAATGTTTCAAGTTTTAATTCAGTGCTAAAATTTCTTAATTCATTAATCAACTTTTTATAATTTTAATAATTTAGTTTAAAATGTTAGTTTTGTTATTATTCTAACTAATATTTTAAAAATTAGATCGAAATTAAACTTGTAAGATGAAATATAAGGTTTAAAAATTAAATCATTATTAGATCACTATAAAATTAAATTAAAAATTGAATAAAATCGTAGAATTTAAATATGTTTAAAGGAAATTGTTTTTATTTATCGAAAAAATTGTAGTTTAATTAAAAAAGAAGAATGTTAAATAAAAATTAATTTACTTATTTTAGTTTATAAAATATATTTAGTTTACAAAAAATTGACTGATTAATTAATAAGTTATTTGATTTTTAATAACAAATATTATTATAATAAATTAATTTGAAAAGTTGAAAATTTCAACCGAATCATAGTTAAACTTTTTAATCTTTGATTTTTACTGATTTTCTGGGTCGTGTTGAATTCTCTATAAAAGAGCTTCACAGCCTCTGCAAGCAATATCATGTCCACAGAAGCACAAGTGACTAATAACAACGAGGGTTGAAATGGTGAGAACAATCAAGTTGTGGGTGGTAACCATAATGGTTATACTTGAAGGTTGGTTCCATGATATTGGTTATGGTTGCTTGGAACACGAAAGACGAGCTCTGTTAGAACTCAGGTCTTCTTTCAGTGTTCCACACGCTCGGTTCCTGTCTTCTTGGGGGATAGAAGCTGACTGTTGTTCTTGGTACAGAGTAAAGTGTGACCAATCTACCAGGCGAGTTATACGGCTCGACCTGTCGTCTGAAACTGATCTTATCTCTGGAGATTGGTATCTAAATGCTTCTTTGTTCCTTCCATTTGAAGAGCTTTCGTATCTCAGTCTAAAAGCCAGTGACATCGTTGGTTCTGTTGAAAATGAAGGTATGTTCCTTAAGAGAAAAGTGTATGTAAATATCATGTTTTGGGGAACTTGATCATCAGTTGTAAGTAAGTTTGTACAACGTGGATCCAAAAGATAATAATCTGAGTTCGTGGTCATGCAGGTTTCGAGAGACTGTCAAAACTTGGAAACTTGGAGACGCTTGATCTGAGCTTTAACAAGTTCAATAACAGCATCCTACCATCTTTGAACCATCTGCCATCTTTATTAAACTTGGACCTAACCAACAACAGATTGAATGGGAAAATTGATCCAAAAGGTGAGCTTTTACATAAAAACCATATGTAGTTCATTCACTCTTTTTGTATATCAATCAGACTTACCAAGTTCTTTCTGTGCAAGATAAGACTTGAAAAATCTGACAAGCTTGGAGGAGTTGGATCTGGGACTCAATGAAATCGAAGGATTTAAATCTGTACAGGGTATGCTTCAGTTTATGCACTATATAAAACTAGCTCACCAAGCAATCTTTAATGTACAAGTCTTTGTTATGCAGGCGATGAAGAAACATTAGAGTTGAGCAACTTGGAGTTTCTTGACTTGAGCTACAATCATTTTGATAACAATGTTCTATCATACCTTAGTGGTCTTCCATCCCTCATATCCTTGGATATCAATAACAATCGAATAAAAGGATCAATAGATGTGACAGGTTAGATCACTATGTTCTGAAACTACTGATATTTCTGACATGATTTATTTCATGTTACAATCTAACTATATTTTCTGTTTTATGGCCTAGAATTGGATGCTTTAAGCCAGTTGCAGGAACTGAATCTAGGTGGGAATGCGATTACCGAATTTGTAGCATCGAGAGGTGGTGCCTTAAGGTTCCTCAATCTTCAGAATTGATCTTATTTTAAGTGTTTATAGCTTACTGAAATGAAGAAGGAAAACGAATTTATTCCTGTCAGGTTTAGGCTAACAGTGCTTGATCTCTCTTATCCACTGGCAGATGCAAAAAATGGTAGCAACTTGGTTGCTCTTTACCTTGATTCCTTGACAAAAAATGTCACAGAAGTACTTCTGCAATCCTTATCAGAATTCCCAAATCTTGGAA
>JAOSBM010000205.1:908591-921065 GCA_027568955.1 Erythroxylum tenue
AATTATATTGTAATTAATTAATTAATAATAATATTAGTTAAAGAATATCAAACCTTACTAAACCAAAAAAAATTAAGTATTAAACATTAAGCAAAGTTAGGAATGACTCTCATTCCTCTTGTAACAGAGAAAATGAAGTAATGCACTAAAGTAAGGAATGGAAGTAGTACCTTTCTCTTTCATTCCATACCCATTCTACCAAATAATCATAACCTCCTATTAAGCTTTCTCTTTCATTCCATACCCATTCCACCAAACAAGCACACCCTTAATCATATCATTCATTATTGCTGAGGGTTTCCGTAGAAATTTTCATGTTCTTTTTGCCTCAGTTTGTATGATCTACAGAACAAAAGAACTATACTTGTGAAGCCTATAGTTGTTAAGTACTAGCTACCAGAGAATGATCTTGATGCATTGCTGTTGGTTTCATGTCCTGATGATCTTTGAAAGTATCAACCCGAAATTCCAATTTCTATGTTTATGAGAACTTCAGAATTAAACCCAGTTCATTACAGTCTTCTTCCAGAAAATAGGCTCTGAGAGCTTGTCCTACAGACAGGGCTGTGCCATCTGGGGCCGTGGTGGATGTTGAGCAGAACTCTTGCTTATGTGGATCATCAAATTCAGATGCCACATTCTGAGGCAAATCTATTCTCACTGAATGTTTGATGCACTTCAGGAAAATGAAAGAGTTCAGGTTTTGGAATCTATAAACCCTGCAATCTCTGATTCAGAGCCAGCTTATGCTGGTGATGGAATTGGACTGCTGGACTGGAAAATGATTTATCACTCACCTTTCAGCAATTAGGATCCACGGAATTTGAAGCATGATACTGGCTTTCCTCCTCCTGGACCTTGCAAAATCCCCACAAGAAAAGAAGCTGTTGGTAACGAGGACTTGGAGAACTAATTGCAGATCATGGAGTTTCTGAGCCATCGAACTACTCAGATAATGATTTGAGATCGGATCTTACTCAACATCTATAGTTATGGAACTTTGATTTGTGATTTTGAGTCTTTAATTGGATTAACTTGATCATGATTTTGTGAGCCTGGTCTTTGTGTCAAGATACGATCAATTGATCATTTTGTGACACCGTTTTGATCTCTTCTTCATGGCAAACTAATTCTTAATAATGTTCTTTAATTTCATTAAAATTATTTTATTCTTTATCACGACAGCACTCAGACTAGATTCCTTGCAAATGGAAAACGTTCTGGAATCGTGTAGGTGCCGTGTAGTCAACTCGTTTAAGGCAGCGCGTCTCAAGTGGCAACTGAGCCGCCAATCTAGAATGAGCTTTGAGACAACTTTACAGGAACCTAAGAACTCAATCCAATTCATCATTGGAATTGTCGAGTTTCATTTTTTAACAGAACTGTTCCATCCCACTTCAACTTCCATTCTCATAACTCGTAAGTCATAAAGATAGATTCATCTTAGCCAAGAACAAACCTGATAAATTCAAGTTTCTTGGAGAACCCTGTAAGATCCTGGAATTTTCCTTTCTATTTCCTCTTCAGCTTCCATTTTCTGCCGGTTCTTCATATAAAAGATCCAATCTTTCTTTCCAATTCACCAGCTTCTGAGGATCTCCAGTTTTAGTAATCCTCTGTTTCATTATAATCTGAAGAGCTCTTCATTCTCTCTGAACTTGAAGCGAAAGTTTGGTATACAAACCATCATGATGCCCACCAACTCACCAATAATGGAGCATGAACGAGAAGGAGATGGTTACTTTGATGGGTATGAACAAGAGACCTCTTCAGCTGATATGTGCAACTGTTTTGGACTCTTCTTTAGATCGTCCCGTAACGAAAATAAAGAACAAAAGCATCTGCTGAGCCAGACAGGAGAGCAGAGACAAACATGGGCGGCCAAGAAACTGAAGAAACTGAAGGAAACTTCAGAAGTTTTAGCAGGACCTAAGTGGAAGAACTTCTTAAGGAAGTTGAGCGGATATGGCAACAAGAAACAAAAGAATAACCAGTTTCAGTATGACCCCCAAAGCTATGCCTTGAACTTCGATTATGGTGCTGATAGTGATGAAGATAATTCGGTTCGTAGTTTCTCTACACGATATGCTACTCCTTTCTTGGACGATAGGAATCAAAACGGGTTGTAACAAAGATTGCTACTTGATCATATAAATTCTTCAATTAAAGTAAAATTCTGTTGTATATTTTTTGGTTCTTTCTCTGCAAACATGTATGTGTTAGATTTTCATAACTTCATCAGCAATTCTTGCCATCTGCTGAATCAAATCAGAATCAATTCCAGAGCTTATAGTTTATACCACAGAAGATGGTCTTCGAGAATTCTCTCATGAGGAAGAAAGGGTACGGCCGTTTCAAAGATCATGCCTTTGATTACTGCCAAACATATTCTTACCCGCAGAACCATCCTGATTCGTAACCATTGTGTAAATCCAACTTGGTGCAAAAGAATTACGCTAAAGACTAGAGAATTCATATATTAACAGAATCTGGTTTTCTCAGAAACCAGTAAGGTTACCTAAAGCATATAATGAAACAGTTGAAACAGGCTCTCTTGCAACTGTATCAGATAAAATTTGTAGGTAAGTGGAAATATTTCATCAAGGATCAACCACAGAACATTCAAACCTTCAGATCTTTTAGATACCTCTCATCAGAAGTTCTATCAAACATTTCACAATCAACCATTTTGACACGGTACCTTAAGTTTGACGAACATTAACTAATAAGGGGGACCAGTGAGCTAAGGTTGAGTGTCCCCTTCTGATATAAAATGTGGTCCATTCTTCATGTGGAACAGACAACCATACACATGTTGGGTTGCCAAGTCTTTCCACGTCCATATATCTTGTCACAGTGTACAGGTAAGGACTGAACAAGAAAATCATAGCATTTATTTGGCATACTACATTCTCTTTTATTTCTCAGATAAACAATAATTAAGTGTTCAACGAGTGTAAGCTATAGAATTCAAGAAGATGACTACCCCATCAAACAAAGTTTATGATCATTTCTAGTACAGTACAAACAAAGCAAACTTGTATTGTAATCGGCAGAAGAAGAAACTGGCCAAGCTACTATTGGCTTCACCTATAATTTAAAAGCTAGTAGTACACCCATATGAATGGTTCAGTCTCACAAGCATAGTTGTCAACAAGAAATGAGAGGTGAAACTTTTACATAACTGAAAAAGCAGCACCTTTACCCAAGTTGGCAAGCCTAAACAAGCACACAATAAGTATATCCAAGCAGGAATTTTTATTTATTCTCCCAGAGCAATTCTTCTCCTGTTGGAGTATTACTCATTGTACTCTGATGCTGACTTTCCAAGCAAGGACAGAGAGCAAAATTTAGCAGTCTCCTGATATATTTACATGAAGAAACGTTCTGCTTGTTTCACCTGCGTTGCTTGTTGACTCAGTTGCTGCAGGAATTGAAGCAAAATTTGGACAACAGCAAATTATGCAGTCATTACCTTACTTCTTGCGTTTGGTCTTCAATGTCGATCCTGAAGGGCTGCTGTGCCAGTTCCTCTTTCTTTGGTTTATGAACCAGTTATTAATCTGCTTCAACTGCAAGCCTGTTTCCTGTACCAATTTTGCTTTGTCTTCCTCCTACAGCAATGTGAATCAGAAAAAACTATTGAGGCACCGTTAGAAATAAAAATTGGTTAGAAAAATATGGTACACATGAAGTCACATACAGTTGGGTATGGCCACTTAGAATGTGATTGC
The DNA here is from genome assembly GCA_027568955.1 of Erythroxylum tenue. NCBI lineage: Eukaryota > Viridiplantae > Streptophyta > Magnoliopsida > Malpighiales > Erythroxylaceae > Erythroxylum > Erythroxylum tenue. The sequence continues at coordinate 912,326 of JAOSBM010000205.1, forward strand.
CACCAAGCTTTTAAGATGGAAGCTGTATCACCAGGCAGCTTTCCTGCTCGTCTCTTACGTAGTATTTCCTCCCTAATGTCCACAATCTTCTCCTTATAATCCTGTATCAGCAGAAATCTGCTAATCAGACCTGTTTCACCAAGTAAAGACTAAAGAGTGCCATTTTCACTGATTTCCGATCTAACCTGTTTCAGTTCATGCTTCAGTTCTAGCCTAACACGATCCATCAACGACCTCTCAGTTTCAGTGGGGACGAGAGGACCAAAACCCATGGTATCAGGGCCATCTAGACTTCCATCATACAAGTTGATATCACTATCCGCATGGTCTTCATCATCATCAGACATTGTGGCACCTGTGCCTTCTCCTGGTGATACACCTGTGATGCAAGAAGCATTAAGAATTAGATACTTTTTGTTTAGTTGCTCCGACCTGACTAACTTTCATGTTTGGATTAGGGGAGAAAATAGCAGAAAATAATTAAGAGAACAATAATTAAGTGTTCTCTTTTATTTCTCAGATATACAAAGAGATTTTTATAACAGAAAATAGCATTTCAGGGTCTGCGTAAAGCTGTTTGTATGATTTTTCTATTAAAAAAGAAGGTAATATGTGAAATCTTCAGTTTTTTCCTTTTTCGTTACCCCTATTACATAGGTACAGCCTTTGAATCAATAGAGAACGTCTAAAACTACAAAAGAAAAAGTTCAGCAAACAAGGATTAACTGCAAACAAATGAGATGTATCAGACAACAGTCATTCGCACGAAAGAGTGATACAATCTAGCACTACCAGGAAGATCTGATATGACTCCTGAACAGGAAAACACATGATATTCTCATATTAGTTAAAGAAGAGAAATTAAGGTGCATTTACCTGTCAAGCTTTGTAGAGATTGTTCAAGCTCCCAGCAAGCCATAACTGCCTCCATAGCATGAACACGGACATGTTGTTGCAGTTGGTCTTTAAAGGAACACAGAAGTAGAACATAATGTGTCTGCATAGAAGAAAAAGAGAGAGTTGGATACAGCAACTAGGAGATTGAGATGAAGAAGAACAAAACAATGCTAAATATGCATCTGAGCTAAAAGGAAGCAAGTATAGAAATAGGAAACAACTACAGATTGCCAGATTAGGCTTGCAGGTAATCTATGAGTAATATTGTATTATTGTGTGTGCTTAAGAATCACTTACGAAGGAAACATTCAATGTGAAAGATATAAACATCTTAAACAATGCAGTTTATGCCTAAAGAAAAGGTCGGTTTTACTTATATCACTATGCACCAATACTAAAACATAAGTTTATACTGGCCTAAAGATAACTAAAATTTGTCAGAAAATTTCCAAGGGATTAGGCTGAATATAATTGATTCTTGAACCATGATCCTACTTCAAGGTTTCATCCAATATATAAGGAATCTGAGAGAAGACGTAAGTTATTTGGGGTATTACAGAAGACATCAAGGCAAGCAATAGTTTCAATTTATCAAATTACAGTTAATAATATTTGCTTTGTCATTTGGATTTCTGTAGCGACCCAGAAAGTTCATAAACCTGTTCATCACAACCATAATAACTGTATGAGTTGCAAAGGAGATGAAGCATCTGCATCACTCGCAGAAAGAACTACTCTGTAACCAACCAAGGTGCAGTTATGCTAATTGCAAGGACATACTGAACAGTAAAACAATATTGGTCAACCAAAAGATTAATGATATTATACTTGAGGAACCTACCAAAGTTTCTTTGATCACCAGAAACAGATATAATAAATAAGAAAAGTTCAACAATGAGGGGAGAAACTTAATTGCTGCAGCTGCAAGCATTAAAATGACCAGAATTTTTGTATAATATCGAACAAACCATGATCAGATTAAATTGCCTTCTCAAAAACACTAAATTCTACCATTTTTGCAGAAACTTGGGAAAGTGTGTTTCATGTCATAACAAATTCTGTGAAATTAGGAACTCTTTATAAGAAAAAGACAAGCAGAAAGATAAAGAAAATAGAAACAGTCTTTCAAGGAAATTCTGAAAGTCCAATTTCATATCTTGATGATTCGATCTCTCCAAGAGGGAAGGAGAAGCATTCTTATTGTTATTCAGATGGTCAGCACGATTGTCCAGCTAGAACTTGGTTTTTCAGATTGAGTCCAACTTTCAAAGGCATAGCGTCAAACGACAAAGTAACCATATACAAAACCTTCTGCTTACAAGGTTTGAGGAACTGTAAAAGACAAAAGAGAGAAACACTAACCATGAACTGGTCAAGTTCTTTCTCGTTCACAACGTGACCATTCCCCAACACCGAGTACTTAGCCACCACGTCCTGCGACTGAGACAATTGCTCGTCGATCCTCGCTAACTGGTCTACCGGTGTAGCTATCCTCAAACACGCCACATGAGCGGCTAACAGTTGCTCGTACAACGGATGGCCTAAAATCTCCGCCTTACACTTGGCCCTCTCCCAATTATCACCACCGCCACCACCAACACCATCACCATCCAAGAACTCCTCTTCACCACCATTGTTGTTGCCACTCTCGCTTTTACGGTTTCGGTTCAGTACATCTTCTGCCCGTTGAAGAACAGCGTTGTTTAGCCACGCCGGTCCCCCAGAGGCTGACGGAGCCGGCGACTGAAAAGCCATGTGGCCAGAAAAATGATCTTGGAAAGCCATTTACAAGCAACTCACTTTCAGAACAACATTAGACGGTGTCCCAATAAAAGGACAAAGCTTTAAGGTTCGGATCAGAAGGTATTCTACAAGTGGTCTTCTCTTCTATTCTCTTCTGGGAAAGAAAGAAAGTTAGCTCTAAAAGTCCAGACACCACCAGGAAGACTTAGAGAGGAAAAAAAACTCTTTTCTACTCTTGGTTGGTTGTTGAGGTCAGCCTAAACCGCCATTTGCGCAAAATCTAATCAAGAAAGACAAGATTTTCCATGGGAGACAACGATAAACAATTCACCAATATTATAATATCTTAATTATCATTGGATCTGCAAAAATATAGTAGATTTTGTGGAGGTATCATAAGTAGGACTTTTTTTAAGCTCCAAGACAAAGCGTTGATGATATGGGCGTATGTTTCAATGGCTGCTTTGGGTTACACCAGAGAAAGGGACTGTGGCCTGTGCAGATGGGTCAAGTTTCAATCTTTACACAGTGAGTCTACGGAGCCTACTTGTTGGCCGCATGCGAAAGGTGGGACGGCGACGGAGGACACTTGTAGAGCTGAGGTTTCATGGACCACCAAAGGTGGGGACAACAGGTGGGAACGCAGGCCGAAAAGAATCTAACGAATCAACTTCGTACAACTGTAAGTTGCAGTTGAGGCAGGGATTGTAGTTGAGCGTGTCAGAATTTGACTTGCCGGTTTCTATATTACTTGGCCTCTGCACCAGTCCCGTTTGAGCAGGTAGTGTCTGTGGTCCCTCCATTAGATAAAACAGCTTTCTTGCCCACTTAGCCAACTGGCACTTCAATTTTTCTTATGGTCCCCACCGGTCACCGGCTACCGGAGAACCAAAGATTTTAATGCTATCACAAGCCTGTCATTATTCTCAACTGGGCTATTGCTTTTTAGACCTCTCCTGTTAGATTGACCCAGCCCACTTAGGGTTTTCCCCGGTCAGCGTAACAAAGTTTTGATCTTTTGGGCCTTTGTGAGATGGGAAGAATGTGGTTATAAAGGGTTTGATCTCCATGCTTCAAATTCAAGGGGTGACATACTTATATGAACTTCCATTTTTCTTGAAGTTTGAACATTTAGCGTGAAGGTAGGTTATGTATACCCCAAGTTAGTCCAATTGGTTCCACACAAACTGAAAAAGAAAAAAGATCTGGAAATGAGGTTGCATCAGTGGATCCGAAAGAGCGTTATGTGCTGCAGACGAAGCAATTCAAGAAATTCAGTATCTTGAACTGTTGTATCTTTACATTCTTCTGTAACTTTTCCAAAAGAATTCAAAAAGAAAAGCTGCTGTTTCTATATATATATATATATCGACATGGAGGCATGCCTAGGAATTGAGTGAAGGAACAAAAGGGGGAGTAGACTAAGGGAGACTAGGAGAAAGAGATGGTTTTGTCACTTTCAACTCTCCACAATCGCTGATATAAACAGTTTTAAGAGGCCTGTTCCATATGGCTCGAGCAGTCTGTGCTCTTTCATCTCCAAGAAACTCAGCCAGGTCATTCAATTGGCGAATCCTTTCAGAGGGTTTGTAGGTTGGAATGGAAGCTATGCTTGTCAGAACATCTAACCCTGCAATACCAGTCAAATAACAGGTAATCAATGTGTTTGCAGGTGGAACATAAAGGTTGAAGAACATATCTTCAGAATCTTCTAAAACAGGACCAGAGTCTCAAAATCCAAATTTCCAAGGAAATGCAACCTAGAATTTTCTGTTGTCTAATCCCAAGAATGAACCAGAAATGCATTAGTCATGAACAAATCCATTGTCCGTATTAATTGGTAGTCTTATCAGGAACCTTCAAGAAAACAGTTTCACAGTCCCTTATGTCTATTACTGCGTGAAGCTCTTAGTCATTTCTTAATGAACAAATTGCAGAGAAAGCAAATGCTAAAATCTTAATTTAGTAATAGCATAGAGGAAGCCTAAGATCTACAGAACAAGATTATGCAGTTTCCAGTTTAAGCATTCGAGATTGATAGAAGGTCGATACTGAACCATATGAATGAAGTATTCATCCTCTCCAATCTTTCAGCTCCATCAGAAGATGTTATCGCAGACAGCAATCTGATAAACTATACACAAACCATGACTAAAAGTGCTATAAGCAATCTTAAAAAGCATCAAAAACAGCTCATAAATCAATGGAGTAAGTTGATTTTATAGAAAGCTCCGGGGTCAAAAAAACTCCAGTAAAATTTATAATGCAGGATGGAGAAATCATCCAAATTTCTCTTCAAAGGTAATCCTATTAGGTTTTCAACAATCTGTCCGGAAAGAGAAGCAATCTAATCTGAAAAATATGATGAGAAATGTCATGCAGCATTTCAAAATCATGAAACTTCGACAATGATTCTCTCCAAAAACGATCTGATAAGTTATTCACAAACCATGACTAAGAATGCTATATGACCACTTCAAGGCCATCATTCTCTCCAGAAAGAACATTGGAACTATCACTAACATTCAGAGAGAAACATAGCCACAACTAAGGCCTCAGTTCATGGGATAAAGATGATGAATTTCATCTTTGTATGTTCTGCTTCGAATGAATGATTGAGGAGTAGCAATTATTCATGTTATTAATCCTACTAATCAATGTACCATTCCTCAATTTGGCACCAAAACACAAGAAAGAAGAAACAAAAAGACCTTACCTTCAAGCACCACACCGAACACAATGTTCTTGTTGTCCAACTCTGGACAAGGACCAGGCCCAGTAGTAATCAAAAACTCAACATTCCTGTAATTGGGATCAAGCTTAAGATCCTCGTCATCATCATTCTCAGACAAACACAGAGACACTACTCCAGGACGAGAATGCGTTAGCTTGAAAGCCTTAGAATCAACAGTCTCGGTGTTCCTCACCAAGTCCGACGGAGGCCTCATCTCACCCCTGTCCCTCCTCCCCTGACGTCCTGCTAGCAAAAACTGGCCGGGAAAGATTTTGTGGACGAGGGTGTTCTTGTAAGACGAGGAAGTGCACATGGTCTTGAAGTTGGAGACAGTGAGAGGTACGACGCGGCCGTAGAGTCCGAGAACGAGGCGGCCGAGGGGAACGGGATCTGTACAAAGGGTGGCGAGGGTGTCGGAGAGGGTACGGTCAGGTCGGAAGTAAGTGGGGCAGATGGAAAAGTCCATGAAAACACGGTCGGTGATGGTGGTGTCAAGGGGTGGCACTGTTGGTGGGAGGGGCGACAGAGAGGAGAGGGTCGTGGAGAGGAGGAAGGAACGGCGAGACACGGCGGAGAGGAGTAGAGGAGGGACATTGTTGTGGTGTTGGGGGTGGTGGAGAAAAGGTGGGGGCGGTGGAGGGTTGAGACGGAAGGCCATGGGTTGAGGCTGAACTTGTGATGTAGACATCCATGGTCGATATCTTCGAGCGGGCGAATGATTTCGGATAAAACTTAATTTAATTAGTATATAATTTAGATTTATTCGATCTAATTAAATATTGTATTTAATTTAATAATTTATTTTTAAAATAAAAATAAGAAAAAATTGATAAATATTTTAGTTGGGTTAGAAAGCAATTTATATTTGTCAAGAAACTATAAAAAAATTAACTCAAATTTTAATTAATTATTTAAAAATTTTATGTTTCATAATGGAATTGAGGTGGAAAGTGATGTTTTTAAGAAATTAAGACAAATTATTAATTTTAACAATATAGTGTTTAATTTTATAAAAATATCATTATAATTATTAATTTCAGTTACTACATTTCTTTTTTAAAAATCACATTTCACTGACGTTATAAAAATCAGGTCAAAAGTTAAATCGTTAAGACGAGATGTTAAAGGTATAAAAGATCCAATTGGTAAAAGATCGTCATAAAATTAGTTAAATATTGAATAAAATTGAAGAATTTAAAAATTATTGAAAATAATTTCCTTATTTATCGAAAATTTTAATATTTAATTGAAAAACACATTGTTAAATGAAAAATAATTGGTTTATTTTGGTTTATAAAAACATATTAATTTACGAAAATTATTCAATTAATTAATCAAATTATCGATTTATAACCAAAAAATTATGAAACTAATTCAAACCGAAAAATTAAATTTCGAACCAAAATATTGACAAATCAAAGTTTTTACTGTAAAATCGATCAAACTGGTTCAGTTTGGAAAACATTACATTTGATAAACTCCATCTTTTTCATTATTTTTTATAATATGAATTAGAACTGAAAATTTTTTAAAACAACCAGATTATTATCTATTAATTTTAAATTTTAAAATTATAATAGAAACTTTGAAATTAGATTTTTTTAATAATCATGATAACAATAGATTATTTTTAAAATTATTACAATTTAAACAAATAAGTATCAACAATTATTCATATAATACAGAGAATAATACCACTGTCCGAAAAAAGTCAATAAGGAAAAGAAAAAGTGGATAAAAGAAAACTCTATTGCTCAACAAGAAGAACACACACCTTAAACAAATAAAAAGGTCTATATTTATAGGCTACTGTAAAAATAGAAAAAACCAAAAAAGAATTGAGAATGTGACAGACATCTAACACATTTATTTATCACTACTTTGACTAGGTAATAAAATAACAAATTAAAGAAGACCAATTCAAACTTTGAATCACATGTTAACACTCACCCTTGAATCAAAGTTAGAAATTCTCATGAGATTTTGAAGTTCTCATGTTTTTCCGATAAGAGTGCCTTCGTCAAAATATCAGCAACTTGTTCGTTTGTATTGCAAAATTTTAGAATAACTTCTCCTTTGATGACAAGGCTCCGAATGAAGTGATAACGAACATTGATATGTTTTGTTCTGTTATGGTAAGCTTGATTCTTTGCCATTGGTTGATTTTCTATCACAAAAGATCTCCGATCTTCAACTTGTTTTTGTTTAAAATCAGCAAGAAGTCTCCTAAACCAAACTACTTGACAAGCTAATACAGTTGCTGCAATATATTCAGCCTTTGATGTCGATAAGGCTACTACCTCGTGCTTCTTTGAATTCCAAGAAATGGCTCTAGAGCCAAGATTAAACAAGGTACCATATGTGCTTTTTCGATCATTCATGGATCCTATATGATCAGTATCAGTACAACCTCTCAGTTTGAAGTTTGATACCTTAGAGTATCAAATTCTCATCTCTGTGATTCCTGCTACATATCTCAAAATTTTCTTCTCAGCTCCAAGATGAAGCTTGCGTGGATTATGCATAAACCTGGACACAAATCCAACCGAGAAAGCAATATCCAGTCTAGTATAAAACAAGTCGTTTAAGCCATCAACAAAACTCCTAAAATATGTCGCATTCACAAATTCAGCACCATCATATCTACTCAACTTCTCATTCACATTCATGGGTGTCGCCTCTACTTTGCAATTCACCATATTAAACTTCTTCAAAAAGTCCATTACATACTTTCTTTGTGAAATAAAGATCCGATCAAGACATTGTTTCACTTCAAGACCAATAAAATAATGCAATAAACCTAAATTTTTCATATCAAATTTCTTCATCATGCAAGCCTTAAATTCAACAACAATTGACTCACTAAACCTAATATAGATCATATCATCAACATATAAGCATACTACCAAAAAATCACCATTACCGTTCTTCTTCAAATAAAGCGTAGGTTCATTTTCGCTTCTTTCGAATCCATTCACCTCAAAATAAGAATCAATTTTGAAGTATTATGCCGTAGTGCTTGCTTTAAACTGTAAAGAGCCTTTTTCCAACCTGTAAACTTTATTTTCATTACCATCAATAACAAAACCTTTAGGTTGTGAGACATAAACCTCTTCATATAAATCTCCATTCAAAAAGGCATATTTAACATCAAATTGGTATGCTGGCCAATTCAGTTGAGCAGTTACGGTTAAGAAAGTTCTTAACATTTTAAATCAGGCCACCGAAGAAAAAGTTTCTTCAAAATTGATGCCTTGTTATTGAGATACCCTTTTACAACAAGCCTCGCCATGTAACACCCAAATACCCCCTGGGAGGATACATGGATGCCACCCAAGACAGAAACAGAACAATCAAAACCAAACA
>JAOSBM010000205.1:945929-956825 GCA_027568955.1 Erythroxylum tenue
AGGTTTCTTATTTTCACTGTTTAGGATGGAATGGAACGTAACATGAAACCCTCCGCTTCCATCCCATTCCATTCCATCCCATTATGAAACTCTCAACCAAACGATAGAACTATGTTACGTTCCATCCCTTTCCATCCCTAACCCCCAAACCAAACAAGGCCTAAGTGACCAAAACTAGTCGCACACGGCCACAGGAGGCAGGCATAATACTCGAGAGCGCATGCTCAATTTGCCGAGCTTGATAGAGGGCACTATGAACCAAGCTATTAACAGATTGTAACTCACTATTAAAGATAAAATTGAAATTCTGTCAATTTTAATTCTTCGTCATCATCACATCCAATCCGAAGTCCTGCAATAAAGCGGGATATAGGAAGGTCTGATAATACGCAACCTTACTTCTACATAGTAGAGAGACTGTTTCCGGTAGACCTACATGTAAATGAGACAATGTAAGAGTGATACAAGTTATAGAAAAAATAGGTAAAATTAGTACGGTAAATTATTATGTAAATAAAATTACAATAAATACATAAATAAATGAAAATAAAAATAACAGGGTATATAATACTAAAAATGCTAATAATAATAGAAATAAAACTAATACAAATATAAAAAGTCAATAAATAATTAAATACTAATTAAATAGTAATAAAATAAAACAAAAGAAAGTAATAACTAGTGTGCCAACCAAAGGGATCCTGAGTCCTGTAAAAAAAATCAAATACATTAATAATATATCAATTTTGTCACCGGACTGTTTTCTCACAAAAAATAAAAAATCAAATACATTAATAATATATCAATTTTGTCACCGGACTGTTTTCTCACAAAAAATATTCTAAAGACTTATTTTTTCACCGAAAATGTTTAGCGATTATGTCAACGAGTTGTTTTTTGTACCAGGTTTAATAAATTTTATTCTAAATTTGAATAAAAATATTTAAAAGGTATGAAATGAAGATAAAAAATGATATCTTTTATCAAATTGAATTAAGTTAATTATTTAATATATTTTATTAATTAAATTAAGTACATAATTTAATGGAAATTTAAAAACAAAGAAAAGGGAAAAGAAAGCTTGAATGATACAAAAGAATGACATTTACTTGGTTGCAGAAGTAGAGATTCAGGCTGCTTTGAGCTCAGGTTTTGATTATAGCCCATTAAATGAGATGCAATAATAACAAACACACCGACAGCGTGACATATATGATCACGAGACTCACTCTGAAAAGTGTATGTATGGATGTATGTATCTATGGAAGTTGGTTGCAGATGGAATCTGTCGTGAAGTGATAATGAAGGTACTCTAAATTTTTACAGTATCAGCTTCACTTTTTTCCCATATCCAAAAATACAGATAAAGCCATTAACAACCCTTCATTTTACTTCATGTCAAGGTCCTGCTCAAGATTTGATGCAAAATGAATAGAGTTTCCTGAACTGTCACTGATGGTGATTTTACTAACATTTTGTTTAGCTCGTCTAGGAGATGTTAATGTCCATCATTAGATTCCCATTTGTACCTTGAAAGAATGTTGGCTATGGAGTTACTCGATCATAAAATCGGGAAAAAAGATTTTTGCTTTTTTCACAAACTGTTTGTCTTTACTCTGCACCTGTTACTGTCATTTCATGTCAAGGACTCGACAATCCCAACAAGCATCTGCTCCATGTGAATGGCTAACCTGAAGTAGAATAACTTTCATAGCCTGAGATATTGGGAAATTAAGGAAAGAAGATGGTGATGATAGTAAAGTTCCTGTCTTGAATTGTTTAATACCCATTTGAGATCAGAAAGCTGCTGATACATTTCTGGGCTGTAACTGAGTATGAAAAGAGAAAAACCAGAACTTTTAGTCTGAAACTTTAAGAACCGTTTCAATAATACTAAATTACCGACCCCTGTGGATAATGGGAACAGAAAGCAACAGAAAGACATATTTGTTAGTGGCCAACACTGAGAAATAAAACCAAGACCTAAAGGCCCTTCTTGCCTCTAAAGCAATCTAATAATATTCTCATATCTAGCACTCGTCCTGAAACGTCGTTCCCTTCTTTTATGCACAACTTTTCTCAAGTCCCCATGCACTGCGCATCCCAAGAAAGTAGAAACACACACGTACAAGAAAAAGCAAAAACCTTGTAGTATTTAGAAGCCATATTTTGTCATCTCTTGAGAGCGTTATCCTTGTCTTTCTCCCCCCTTAACTGCGAGTTCCAATGGAGATTTTCCACTACTTTTGCTTCATTGCTTACTTGGTCTTTACATTTTTCACCCTGGTTTTTGCCTTTGATCCCTACTCAAATGCCCTTGTGAGCTTAAAATCCGAGCTTGTAGATGATGATGATAACTTGGGGGACTGGTTACTGCCTCCTGGAATGAATTCGTCAGTGGAAGTCCATGCGTGTTCTTGGTCAGGTATCAAGTGCAACAAGGACTCTACAGTGGTTATAGCTCTGGACCTATCTTTGAAGAACCTTGGTGGGATATTGTCAGGGAAGCAGTTCAATGTATTCACTGAACTTGTTGATCTCAACCTTAGTTACAACTCATTCTCCGGTCAACTTCCGGAACAAATTTTCAATCTTTCTAACCTCAGGAGATTAGATATCAGCAGAAACAACTTTTCCGGACATTTCCCGGGTGGAGTCTCTGGTCTTCAAAACCTGGTGCTGCTTGATGCTTTCAGCAACAGCTTTTCAGGTCCACTGCCAGTTGATGTTTCTAAGCTCGAGTATCTAAAGGTTCTCAATCTAGCTGGGAGTTACTTCAGTGGACCAATTCCATCAGCGTATGGATCTTTCAAAAGCCTGGAATTTGTTCACTTGGCTGGAAACTTACTCAGTGGCAACATACCACCAGAACTTGGCAAGCTCAAGACAGTCACGCACATGGAGATTGGTTATAATTCTTACCAGGGAACTATTCCATGGCAATTGGGCAACATAAGCGAGCTTGAGTACCTGGACATGGCGGGTGCAAATATCTCCGGTACAATCCCCAAACAGTTCTCCAATCTCACCAGGCTCCAGTCACTATTTCTCTTCCGAAACCAACTCAGTAGATTGGTCCCAGATGAGTTGGGCAGAATCTTGCCTCTTACAAGCTTGGATCTTTCTGACAATCAACTTACTGGGCCAATACCTGAAAGCTTTGCGGAGTTGAAAAATCTGAGACTGTTGAGTTTGATGTACAATGAAATGAATGGCAGCGTCCCACCAGGCATTGCAAGTCTTCCAGCTTTGGAAACTCTCCTCATATGGAACAACTTCTTCTCTGGTTCACTTCCAGAGGATTTAGGAAGGAACTCAAAGCTCAAATGGTTAGATGTTTCCACCAATAATCTCATTGGAAGCATTCCACCCGATATTTGTGCTGGAGGTTTGTTGTACAAGCTTATGCTCTTCTCTAACAGCTTCACGGGCAGCCTTTCATCGTCTATTTCGAATTGTTCTTCACTTGTTCGTCTTCGAATAGAAGACAATTCGTTTTCTGGAGATATCCCTCTGAAATTCAGCAATCTTCCCGGCATCACTTATCTTGACCTCTCCAACAATAAATTCACAGGTGGAATTCCCTCAGATTTGTCTCAGGCTTCCAGTCTTCAGTACTTCAACGTCTCCAACAATCCAGGACTTGGAGGTGTTATCCCAGAGCAAGTATGGTCTTTGCCACTCCTCCAAAATTTCTCAGCCTCAGACTGCAATATCTCTGGCAATTTTCCTGCAACTGGATCATGCAATTCAGTCATGGTTATTGAGTTACGTATGAATCATCTAGAGGGAGATCTTCCACAAAGTATTTCAAAGTGCACTAGTCTTACGAAGGTGGATTTAGCTAATAATCGGTTCACTGGTAACATACCAGAGGATCTTGCAGGCATTCCAGAGTTGAGTGTGTTGGACTTGTCACATAACATCTTCACTGGCTCATTACCAACAAAATTTGGTGATTCTTCGAGATTGACGGTTCTCAATGTGTCCTTTAACAGCATCTCTGGTTCTATTCCCTCCAACAACTTGTTTAAATCGATGGGTAGCAGTGCATATAAAGGAAATCTGAACTTATGTGGGGCTCCTCTGCAACCTTGTCCGACGTTAAGGGCCATATTTGGAGGTAGAGGCACAGGAAAGCTTACTTGGATTCTGCTACTGTGTTCAGGAGTGATTGTTTTCGTTGTAGCATCAGCTCTGGGTATATTCTATTTCAGAAGAGGAAGTAAAGGGCAATGGAACATGATCTCCTTCAGTGGACTCCCAAGATTCACAGCAAATGATATTCTGAAAAGCTTAAGTTCTACAGAATCAATGGCAGCAGTCTTTCCACCGTCAGCTTCTGCTGGCAAAGCAGTTCTACCCACAGGAATAACAGTTACAGTGAAAAAGATTGAACTTGAAACAAAGGAAATGAAGAAAGTCACAGAATTCGTAACGCAGATTGGCAATGCAAGGCACAAGAATTTGATAAGATTGTTAGGATTTTGCCACAACAAGCACATAGGTTATGTCTTGTACGGTTACTCATCCAATGGAAACTTAGCTGAGAAAACCAGTATGAAGAGGGATTGGTTGGCCAAGTACAAGCTTGTAGTTGGCATAGCTAGGGGACTTTGCTTCCTTCATCATGAATGTCACCCAACAATTCCTCACGGAGATCTGAAGTCAAGCAACACAGTGATTGATGAAAACATGGAACCCCATTTGACTGAATTTGGCTTCAAATACCTGACAGGAATAGCTAAAGGCTCATCTTCTGAAACAGTTTCACCTAGAAGAGCAGGTAAATTGTAACTTGCTATATCTTCTTTAGTATAATCTGTTCTTAGGTTGTGTAAGCTTTACTTGCTACCACATATCAGACAAAGATAACTTTTCACAAGAAGTTAAAAGTTGAAAACAAGCTTGCAGCCTGTAATAATTCCATTACTAAAAGTCCAAGCAAAAAGTTGCTGCTTGTCTTGAGTATTCTCAAGAGTATATTCTACATTTGTACCAACAAGACTAGGAAAACTGATTTACTGTTTGAAAGCAACTATTCTTAGACATACAAGTCAGTTTCACTGGCTCATCCTCATCCTCAACCTCAACTTTTATTTAATGCTTGATCAGATGAATTCAACACTCCAATGAAAGAGGAGCTCTATGCGGATATATACAGATTTGGAGAGATTATCCTGGAAATCTTGACCGATGGCAGACTTACAAATGCAGGAGAGACCTTGCAACGCAAACCCCTAGACTTGATCCTAAGAGAAGTATTTTCTGACAATGAAGCTGGCTCTAGTAGTTCCATTAAAGAAGAGATGAGACTAGTCGTCCAAGTTGCTATCTGTTGCACAAGAAGTAGACCATCCGAACGGCCATCAATGGAAGAGGCAGTCAAGCTTTTGTCAGGGTCAAAGTCACAGAAATATAGCAAGCTGATGAAGCCAGATCATTACTGCCAAACTACAGATTAATGGAAAGTCATGGACATAACGACTAGCTAGATACTACGAGTGGTTGTTTGTATTTGATATTGTTGTTTGATAGTCACCAAAAAGGTTTCTCTGTAATGTATTGGTCTATATAAGTTTTTGCACTTTTAGCAGAAGTTTATGACAGAAAGATAAACTGATTCATGTCTCTTTTTCAGGTCCTCCTTTCAGTACCATGGACCTGGAAAAAGTTTATCTAGTACTGTGACAAGGTTTATAACTTCCCAGAATAACTGTTCAGTAATTTTTGCAGGGATCAGGAAATTTACAGGAAGTTTCAGTACTAACCTGTCTAAAGATGCATGCCTAAGATTACTTTTGAAGTTAAAGGTTCTCTTTTAAGACTAAAGGGCATTCGTAGTGCTAATCATCGGAGTTGTTGGTTAGATGTTGGTTAACTAACTCCATCTAAATAGTGCTAAAATTCTCATATTTAGATGTTGGTTAACTAACTCCATCTAAACCAAGAAGGAAACAGGTCAGATTTCGTACACTTAACTCCAGAAAAAGTGAACACCTTTGAGATCTTTGGAAGCTGGAAACTCTAATAGCTCATCAGTATTAGACGTTATTAGCTGTTCTGCTTACGCTATTTTCACTTCTCTTTCCCAAGACCAAAATGCCTCCAAACAGCCTCATCATATGGAACTTCAATCCATTAAAGACTACATCTTTCTACTAACACTTCCAATTTCAGGCAACCCCATATCAATAAAACCACCAAAGACACGAACTTTGGTGGCTCGGTGGATTGAAGATTGACATGTGCATGATGACCTGTGACAGACCGACCCAACTTGACTTAAATTCAATAAGCTTGATTTGAGTTAACTGGAAATCGAGCCCGAGCTGTGCTCGAAATCCGAATCTCAAAAGTTTTAAATAAAATGATAATTTTAATTTTAAAAAAAATGTTAACTAATTAGAAATTTGAAATAAATGTTAGTTATGATTAGAGATTAATTAGGAAATAAAAATGTGTAGAATTAGAAAGTTTTTAATTTTAATTTTTAAAAAATTTTAAGTTTAAAAGTATAATTACTTTCATATATAGAGGACTCTTAACTTTTAAGGGAAAAAAAAAACATTGAAATTTCAGCATTGACTTGACTTGACTTGGTTGCCATGTTGTTTGCTTTAAACTAGAAAAAAGTATGGCCAAGGCCAAGCTCCCTCCTTTGATTGCTCAGTGGAAGTACCTGAAAGGCTTCCATTGCATCGGTTCTTTTCCTTTTCAACACTCAACTGTAAGATTATTCTGCGTAAGATATTTCCCCGTTTCTGTCCTTTGATTCTGTTTGTGTATCTGTAACTATGGGATGGTGACCATAAAGGACGAATCTTTAACAACAAAGTAACAACCTTTGAAGAAAAGCAAGCACCGGAAATTTACCGGCTGGTTCAGACAGTGAGCTATGCCGGACGGCGATGTCAGCTTCGAGGGTATTGTAGTTTCTGCCGTTGACACTAATACTAGTACCAGTGCTTCCTCTTCGATCACCGATGATGGAGAACCATCCGGACTTGAAGTTCAGAGTAGCGGGAAGGATCCAAGAAAAATTGCTAGAAAGTAAGTTCTTACTATTTCCCTTTAATGGGTTTGGTTGTTTTCTTGGTTTGGATGGCATTGTTGAATTCCTTGGTTGGTTGATGAGAGGCACGTGAACTAGACTAAACAAGCATTTGATGAATTTCTTGATCATGGTTATTGTTATTATATTTACTTTATGCATGACTGGAGCTATGCAACTCAATGTTGGTGGGGGTGAAAACTGAAGGGAAAGATGCAAACTTTTCTTGGTTCAGTTGCCGAAAATTTAAATTTTGCTTCACCAGAACGTGGCAGGAGTTGTATTGGCTTGATAGTTGCGTATGTGTTGCTGCACTTGGGAGAGATGTAAAAGGTTATGACGTTTTTATGTGCAGACTTGGCTGATTTTATTTGTACCTTAGGTATCAGTTGGATCTATGCAAGAAAGCATTAGAAGAGAACATAATCGTGTATTTAGAGACAGGCTGTGGCAAAACTCACATTGCCGTGCTTCTTATATACGAATTGGGTTACTTGATAAGGATACCACAGCAGAGGGTTTGCGTCTTTCTTGCACCTACAAATGCCCTAGTTCATCAGGTAAGGTTTCTTTTTCTTATGGAATCCCACTTAATTTTGGATGATTTGCAGGGCAGTTTGATCTTACCTGCTTAGGTTTGATAATGTGCTTTTCAATTTTGGGTCTTCTGATTTTTCTTTACCATATTCGTAAATTTAAATTTAAAAAAAGGAATTGAGAGTTGCATGGTGACCAATAGTGATGTTTGCTGATAGATTTTGACGAAATTTAAGTGTTAATTCTCAAACTTGACCTCTTTATTGGCTACGATATTGAATAAAATGGAATTACTTTTGTAGCAAGCTAAAGTCATTGAAGAATCTACTGATTTCAAGGTTGGGGTACATTGTGGAAGATCCAACCAGTTGAAGAGCCACGGTGATTGGGAAAAAGAGATTGAACAGCATGAGGTAGCTATTCAATTCAACATGCCTTAAGTCTTGTTCAGGTTGTCCTATGATAAAGCATAGGTTACTTTGAAAGAATAAAAATTCAAAATTCGGTGCATTGTTAGATACTACTCTATTAGGTTGATTTAGTCGTCTACTCTGTGCGTTGTTAGATACAAAATTCCTTTGTTTCAGAAGAGAAAAGAGGAATGCTTTTCTTTTCTTTTCTTTTTCCATTCTAGCCTTTTGCGAAATTGTTTGTTCTTGGAATGGAACTAACGACTACCATATCTGAACTTCATGATTGTTCTTTAATTTCATTTTGATCTGAAATTTTACAGGTTCTTGTCATGACGCCTCAGGTACTGCTGAGCAATTTAAGTCACAGTTTCATCAAGATGGACTTTATTGCTCTTCTAATATTTGATGAGTGTCACCATGCACAAACAAGAAGCAACCATCCTTATGCACAAATCATGAAAGTGGGTGGCTATATGAGCTCTTATTGGTACTTGTGCATGTTAACCTGCATTAACCAAAGGCTACTGATTCTTCATTACTTTCTATCATGACAATTCTTTTAGGTCTTCTACAAGGACAAGGATATAAATCTTCCCCGCATATTCGGCATGACTGCATCTCCAGTTGTGGGAAAAGGTACTAGTATGCTTCTTATCATGGCAACAAAGCACATGGATATTAAGATGTCTGAAGTTACACTTTTTTACTTTTGGGGGAGCTCATTTGAAATGTTGCTATACATGAAAAGAAAAAAATCTGTGTCCTTGATGGCCACTGGATCTATGGTGCTTACACCTTTTGTAGGGAGAGAAAGGCAATTAGACAGAGGATCATTCTAAGATTAGCTAGGTGTTTACACCTTATACTTCTTATGTGTGGTTATATTGCTTATAGGTAAGATTATTGCTTCAGCAGCATATAGTTGTATGGTTTTTCTATTTCTTGAGAAAGAGATCTATCAGGTGGCTCTGGCCTATAGTGATTTCAACCTTAATTAAGTTTTTTCGTGCATGTTTTGTCTTTCAGGTGCATCTAATCAAGGAAATTTGCCAAAGAGCATCAATAGTCTTGAAAATATTCTTGATGCCAAGGTAGGTTGTGGAACTGTCAGTTCAAGGTCTTATTATATTCAATGCTTGCTTTTCATTTTCTTTATTTAATGATTGTGTCAAACCTCTCTTAGATAGTTATGGGGGCGGAGCTAGGAAAACAATTCACTGGGGGGAAAATATAAAGATTATTGGGGGCAAAACTTACAAATTTTTATTAGTATTGATCGTTTTACTAATTTTGTTAATCCTAGGCATGTATACTAGGCTATGAGTGATCTAGCGTAAAAATGATCCTTATTGGTTGAGAGAGCAGTGAACCTGTGGAAGTACCTGAAGTTCTGCTAATTTAGGGTGCTTTTTTCTTATTTCATCCATGTTGATATGCACAATCAGCGGGGTTTATTTTATTTACAATTTAGTCCTTTTTTGGGCAATTTTCTCATTTTTAGGTATGAAGGATACTCTGTTACTACTCTTCATTGTTCAAACAGCTTGTCTAGCTATGTTCATGTTAGCCTAAATGGAGTCCATGTTGAATTTTCCGTAATGTTTCTTTATTTTATAACTTCCAATGTAGGAAGCTTGGTTTATCTATTGTTAATGAAACTTTGCAGAGTCGAGCAGAATCTGCCAAAGTGTAACTTTTATCAACTACAAATTTTCGTTTCAGACTGGTTTTTGTGAGAAATGTTAAAGGTGTATACTTGCTAGTTGCTACGCATGCTCTTTATACTGGCTTCATAGATGTGCTAAAAAAAATTTCTGCTGAAAAGAGGAGCTGTCAAATCTCTGCTCCAAGATAGAACCATCCTCAAAAAATATTGCTGCATATTATGAATTGGCCTGTGATTTTATGTGTACATGAAGTTATCATTATTTTTTTGTTAAATTCAGCCTGAGAATTCTCATCATTGAAGGCTTTTAGGTATTCTTATTAAAAGTTGAAGGATATGCAAGATGGACAACATTTCTTGTCTACCTTGTTCTTTGTTTGTTTAGATGGATTTGAAACTGCATATAGCAGTGTTTCACCTTGATTTGTTGAATATGTGTGTTATTAAATGTTGTTTGGTGTTGAAGCTCTGAAAGTCATATCCTAACTGTGAAGAGGGATATGAGTTCTGATTGGGATTCTCTTCATAGTTTGCTTCCACAATTGCTGGGCATGCAGTCAAGCTGAATTTTATATCTGTGGTAATTGCTGCTGATATTTCCGTTTGTAGGTTTATTCAGTTGAGCATAAGGAAGAGTTGGAGAAATATGTAGCATCTCCTACAATTAAAGTATATCCATATGGTCCTGCAGCACATGACGGAAATAGCCCCTTTATGGTTTACCGTACTAAACTGGGGGATATTCACCAGCGGGTGCTTTATTGTTCTTGTTATGGTTTTTCAGTTCTTACAATTTTTGTTTTTTGATTCAAAATGTGTTTACATGCCATTTCTTTTTCGACTAGAACAGTGCATATCAGAACTTGGAAACAAGGTGGATGATTATCAAATCATTAGAATCCGAAGAAAAGCTCTTAGACGGATGCATAGTAATATGATAACTTGTCTGGAGAAACTTGGCCTGTGGGGAGCGATACAGGTAAGTTCTTGTGGCATCAAATCAAACTATTTCTTTCTTATTGTCAAGAAACCATTGAACGTAGAAGTCTGAATTTATCAAGTGAATGGTTAATCTTAGTCATATGTACTAATTCTATACTTCCCCACAGAAGACGGTGGGGCAGCAATTTAGAAAGTTTACACACATCATGGTAGGAACCAAGATTAGAGAATGATAAAACAGAAGAAATAGGGAAAAATTCTAATAGAAAGAACTGTAAGTATCT
>JAOSBM010000205.1:956925-977399 GCA_027568955.1 Erythroxylum tenue
CTAATTCTTATCTGCCACGTCTACCCTTTCTTGAATAAGTAAACTTAAATCTATTAGGACTAGGTATCGTAACACATCATACCTTGTGTTATATTCAGTTTAACATGGGACTACATTTTTGTAATTTGAAGTTGAGTTTTGGTGTCGTATTTGTTTCTTTGAGGACCAAATTTCTAGAAGTTTTATCTTGCATTCTGACTTTTAATATCTCCATTATTTGTATTGAAGGCCTGTCAAGTACTTTCAAGCGGTGATGACTCCGAGAGGAATGCCTTAATGGAAGAAGGAGGGACTCCTTGCAATAGGTATCTAGCTCAAGCAGCAGATGTGCTTTCTGCTGATTGCACAAAAGGTAAGAGGATATATTAATAGAAGAACTTTTGCAATCTGTTTACCTACTTGCATTATACTCTCCAATCTGGTTTTTTTCCAGACTTGGGACCAGTGGTCTGATATGATTGGGAAACCCAACAACCAGATGGTTGGCATTTCCAACTCTATCAACTCATTAAAACTTGATCAAGTGTAACTAAGCTCACTGGTATGGTAGTTTTCCTTATGGCTATGAGACTGAAGCCTAGGAGAGATAACGATCTTTAGGATTGCATCCCTTGCCACCCCAACCAAGTTGTTAGCCAGAGATTCTACAGCCTCATTAGGTCATGGTTGTCTTGGAAGAAAATATTAACAAGATAGCTATTCAAGCAAATTAAGAATACTTCACTTTTGGTGTTTTTGGTCTTTCAAACGTCTACAAGCACTACAACAAGGATAGAATTTGAAGTTGCTATATGATCTCTGGGTCATATCAGCATTTTTCTTGCTGAAACTTTAACTTTGTCAGTGTAAGGCAGCATTAGCATGTACAAACTGTTAACTTTGAGTTTAGGAGTAAGGCAGGATATATTGAAGAATCAACTACTGTAGAAGTCAAATTTGGTGGTTCGTCCAGTATGGGAGTTGTCAAGCACAGAATATGTGGAATCCAATTTGTTTGTTGGCTCACTTATTGCATGAAATAAAAACAAATAATAATTGGCACATTATGCTTAATTTTTCAATTTTAACACTCGAGCCAACTTTATTGTCAACTTGTATTGTTATTTATGTTCACCTTGTTGTGGATATTCTTGTAGATGGCATTGCATTTGATCTATCACATGCAGAAGTTTTAAAGGAGCCCTTTTTCTCAACAAAGCTTTTACGCCTTATTGGAATTCTTTCAACTTTCAGGTTTGTAATTGCATGTTTATTCCTGTCTTTGCAAATCGATGTTAAACAATTTTAGGATTCCAAAATATTAGGTTTTACCTTTATTCTTTTTAAACTATCTGCTGATTTAAAATTTGATAAAATTTCCATTGGTGATTTTCATTCTTTGGGTGTTGACTTGGCCTTTTCTTTTCCCAGGGTACAACCAAAAATGAAATGTATAATATTTGTGAATAGGATTGTGACTGCAAGATCCCTGACATACGTACTTCAAAATCTTAAATTTTTAGCATCATGGAAGTGTGATTTTCTTGTTGGAATTCACTCTGGACTGAAGAGTATGTCACGCAGGACCATGAACAACATTCTTGAAAATTTTCGGACTGGAAAGGTAAGACTCTGAATACTACTAAGGTGTCAAATGTTGACAAGTCCTTAGAATTTACAAATCTTGAAGTCACAAGAAATCAGGGAAGATTTCAGTCTCCCTAAATTACTCCTTATTAGGAGGCAGATTTGCCTCCTTACCTCATTTGTATTTACTCCTAATTTAGAACATGATTGTATACTATATATGGATGTAATATTGTACAGGAAGATGATGAGAAAAACAACAAATAAAGAAGAAAGTTATCGTGGACATAGGTCTCTGATAAGGACTTTAGGAGAGTCACACCCCAAAAGCTAGCTTATGAGGGTAGAGAGCCCAAAGTCTTTATAAATTCCATATCAATTTTGTATTTAACCAATATGGGATTCAAGTCCCATACCTTGCAATTAGATCAAAGTGTAACATTCGTCCCCCCATAAGGACCAATGTCCTCATTGGTCACGGCCATGTTGGTCACGGCTGACACTTTCTGGTCACCACTATGAGATCCTTGTTGGTCACGGCTGGCACTTCCAGGCTACCACTCCAAGGCCGGCTCTGATACCAATTGATAAGGACTTTAGGAGAGCCATACCCCAAAAGCTAACTTATGAGGGTAGAGAGTCCAAAGTCTTTATAAATTTTATATCAATTTTGTATTTAACCAATATGGGATTCAAGTCCCATACCTTGCAATTAGATCAAAGCGTAACAGTCTCATTGACCGAACCACTTAAATCTTCTGTGTTTATTTTCTGTTTTCCTTCTAAACCACAACACATATTCGCCAGTTGCAGTTGGATGCTCTGAAATGCAATTCGGCCAACTTTGTTGAACTGTTGAAAGAGTATGAGGTATACTGCACCAGAATTAAAAATCCGACGGAGTGGTTTTTTTTTTTTTTCCAAGAAATGGAAGTTCCCTGACTTTAGTTACAGTAGCACTCTAGGTTCCTGAAGTTTCCTTGAATACACGATTGTTCTCAGTATAATAGTTGAATTGATCTCCTAAATTATCAGTCAATCCTGTAACTATTTAAATCATTCAAGTATAAACCTCCTTTAAGGATGAAATGGTTGATCTACATCTAGTGATCTTATGGAACTTAAGTTTATATGGTTTTGGATTAGATTTATTAGTAGTGTAGTCAGGTTGATGAGTAATTAGCTGATGATTAGGATTGAAGACAACTCATATCATGATCGCCTGGTTATTGCAAGAGAAGCAGAATTAGGGAATTGTGGATACTCCTTGTTGGCAACAATAATTAAAACAGATGAAAACACTAGTAAAAACTGAAACTTTAATCAGAAGTTGTAACTCTGCAGCTCTGGGATGTTTAAGAGTTTAGAGAGATGAACTATAAAATGTTATGCTATTTTGTTATCATATGAAGCCCTTTGAATTTTCTCCGGAGTTCCTTTATCCATGCTTCTTATGCACATGATGCTTTGTCATCAAGCTTGATTTAGCTCCTACGATTTCACAAATATGCAGTTGAATTTACTAGTTGCAACCAAAGTGGGTGAAGAAGGACTCGATATTCAGACATGCTGCCTTGTGATACGTTTTGATCTACCAGAAACTGTTGCTAGCTTTATACAATCGAGAGGTCGTGCGAGAATGCCACAATCTGAATATGCCTTTTTGGTGGACAGGTACTTCTTATGTATGTTAATCTACTAATCTGCAGCACCCCACTTTCTTTTTATTTTTTTAATATGCCAGAATAATCGGTCTTTATATTGCAGTGGGATCCAGGGAGAGCTAAATTTAATAGAAAGTTTTAGAAGGGAAGAATTTTGCATGAATATGGAAATTTCTGCCAGAACATCTGAGGAGAAATTCGTTAGTATTGAGGAAAGAGTTTATAGAGTTGATGCATCTGGTGCTTGTGTGACTTCTGGATATAGCATTTCATTGCTTCACCATTATTGTTCAAAGCTTCCACATGATGAGTATGTTGCTGATCTAACTAGTCACCATTTTATTACCTAGTAGTTTACTTTTCTTTCTATACTTCTGCTGATACTGTTCATCTATTTTTCAGATATTTTGACCCCAAACCAAAATTCTTCTATTTTGATGATTTAGGAGGAACTGTCTGCCACATAGTATTACCCTCCAATGCCCCAATTCATCAAGTTGTTGGTACACCACAGATTTCAGTTGAAGCTGCAAAAAAAGAAGCTTGTCTCAAAGCTGTTCAAGAATTGCATGAACTGGGTGTGTTAAGCAACTTTCTTTTGCCACAGCAAGAAGATATAGATGAGTCCAAAGCAGCTTCTTTTTCTGAAAGCTCTGAAGGTTAAATACAGTAAAAGTACTGTAGTAACTTCTGCTTTGTCAGTTCTATGAACTAATTGGTTTATGTCTGTCAGTAGATGAAGATTTGCGAGGAGAACTGCATGAGATGTTAGTCCCTGCTGTTCTGAAGGAATCCGGGACTAATCTGGAGAATTCAATCCATCTTAATGCATACTATATAGAATTTCTTCCCATCCCTAAGGACCGGACCTATAAGAAGTTTGGTCTGTTTGTCCAGTCACCTCTCCCAGAAGAGGCTGAGAGATTGAAACTTGATCTTCACCTGGCTCGTGGTAGATCTGTAAAAACAAAGTTTGTTGCTTTGGGGCTTTATGCATTTAGTAAAGATGAGGTAAAATGTAATTTGTAGTTAGATTTGTGATTAAACATATTTCTTAATATTCATATGTTTTACATGTACAGATTTTGTGGGCACAGAACTTTCAAGAAATGTTTCTGAAGGTCATTCTTGACAGATCTAAATTTTCTCAAGAATGTGTTCATCTGGGGAAGAATGTATGTTATAAATCAAGCCCAACTTTCTACCTGTTGCTTCCCATAATTAAACATGATGGTCAAAATAAAATGATGGTAGATTGGGAAATTCTTAGAAGATGTTTGTTGTCTCCTGTATTCAGAAGTCCAACTGAATCCAGGGACAAGGAGATTTCTCTTCCAGAAGGTCATTTGCAACTTGCTAATGGCTGCAGAAGCATCTGTGACATTGAAAATAGTTTAGTATATGCTGATGCATATAAGCAAAATTTTTTCTTCATTACTAACATTGTTCCAGAAAAGAATGGTTACAGCCCATACAAAGGTTCAAGCTCCCCAAGTCATTTGGAGCATGTGATTAACACGTAAGTAACTTGGTCTTTTGGAGCTCTAACTCTTTGAGTTATAAATTTCCTTTAATTTTCCTTCCAAAGTCTCGTAAAATTTCATTGTTGCCCCTTCTTTCTGCTTGTTTTTAATGAAGTTTCTGCCACATCTTTATTAACTTCAATACATCCATTAAGTCTGATCATCATTTTCTATTGTTTCTGATTTGACATTAGGTTTGGCATTCGTCTCAAACATCCCGAGCAACCTCTTGCGCAGGCAAAACCACTCTTCTCTTTGTGCAACTTGCTACGGAATCGAAGACTAGATGATTCAGGTAACTTTGAAGTATTTTCTCTTCTTTGGGCAGTTTTCAGCATGGTAAATGAACAATTGTTTAGGTCAATTTATCTGCTAACTTGGAGATTTTGTGTGTGGTTAAAGTAGAATCACAGGAACTGAACGAGTACTTCATTGAGTTGCCCCTTGAACTTTGTGAGTTGAAGATAATGGGATTTTCTAAAGATATTGGGAGTTCAATTTCCCTTTTACCATCAATCATGCATCGTCTTGAAAACTTACTTGTGGCAATTGAACTCAAGTGCTTATTGACCGCTTCATTTCCAGAGGCAACTGCAGTTACTGCTAATAGGGTAATGATTTGGTTCATTAATAGTTTAAGTCGTTTCATTTATATAAACTAATTATGATTGACACATAAGTGACCTATTGGTGACTAATAGCTATAATGCATAGATTCTAGAAGCACTCACAACAGAGAAGTGTCAGGAGCGGCTTTCTCTTGAGAGGCTAGAGACGCTCGGTGACTCTTTCCTCAAATTTGCAGTCAGCCGTTATCTTTTTCTTCAGTATGATACTTTTGATGAAGGAGAGCTAACACGGAAGCGCTCTAATGCTGTCAATAATGCCAATTTATTCAAGCTAGCTCGTCAAAAGAACCTGGAGGTATGGATGATTTTGGAGAACGATTCTCAGTCTCCATATTATTTTGCCCTGATCCTTTTATTTCTCAAGTGGAAATCTACAAATATTGCATGGTAATGCTAAGTGGTAGATCAAGTGCTCATGTCTCGTATCGTACAAGTTATTAGACTGGCCTTCATAGAGTTACATTAACAAGATTTGATATGGAGAATCGTGGGGATTGACAATGTGAAGAGATTGTAGCTGCTCTCTCACGAGGTTCCATATTTGTCCACCCAATTCCTATTGTGTTGATAGAGTTTTAACTAGTTACTTCTTGGAAGCCCTCTTCGTATTCAGTTTTTTCTGTATTTAGTAATTCTAGCCTGGTGAATGCATTCTTTCCATCGTAAAGTAAATATATGTTCTGTTCCACGTTAAACTATTTAGAACCATTACCCCTTTCAGGTATATATACGTGATATGCCTTTTGATCCAAGCCAATTCTTTGCTCTTGGCCGTCCTTGCCCTACAATTTGCACCAAGGAATTGGAAGGTAGCATCCATGCCCAACATGGATGCCACACAGCAGGTCAACCAAATGCTACTGAAGTCAGATGCAGTAAGGGTCATCACTGGTTGTATAAGAAAACTATTGCCGATGTGGTGGAAGCTCTTGTTGGGGCATTTATTGTGGATAGTGGCTTCAAGGCTGCAATAGCATTTCTTAGATGGATTGGCATCAAAGTAGATTATGAAAATGATCAAGTTATGAAGGCATGTTTAACAAGCAGTAGCTACATTTCACTTACTCCATCGATGGATGTTGTTGCTCTCGAAAATATGTTGGGACATCAGTTTGTCCATAGAGGTCTACTCCTACAAGCATTTGTCCATCCTTCTTATGGTAAGCATGGAGGAGGCTGCTATCAGGTTTGTGCTCATTAGCATTTGTGATCATAGTAACATGTCTCTTCTTAATGATTCCTTCTAGACTACCTTCTAATGCTGCAATTTGCTGTTCTTAATTTGGCCAGAGGTTGGAGTTTCTAGGAGATGCAGTCTTGGATTACTTAATCACGTCATATTTGTTCTCGGTGTATACAAAGTTGAAGCCTGGTCACTTGACAGATCTAAGATCAGCATTGGTGAATAACAGGGCATTTGCTAATATTGCTATTGTTCAGTCTTTTGACAAGTTTCTTATCTGTGATTCCAATAGCCTCTCTGATGCCATAAGAAAATATGTGGAGTTCGTCAAAACACCTGAAGCAGAAAGACGTCTCCTTGAAGGCCCAAAATGTCCAAAGGTAGACTTTAGATTATCTTATTGTTCCAAATTTTCATTCATCATGCATAATTGGTTTCCTCCAGTCAAATGTTCATGTAATTTAAGTTGTTTCTTACAAAGTACTAAGCCTGGACTTGGAAGAATTGCTCACGACTCATTCTCCTTCTGAAGCCATTAAACAACTGTGTGCATTATCATTTGGTAATAGTTGGGGAGAATGTTGGAACGAATTGCAAAGAGAAAGGAAACCATCCGAGAGAGTTGTTTGACATTCATTTCTTTCACTTGCATTCATGAAATTATTCCTGATATGATTGTAAGAAGCATGTTCAATATTCCTGGCGGACCCTGAAACAAAAAGGCAGTTAGAAGTGCAAATTCTGTCACTGTAAAGCAAGATAAAGAATTTATCAATAAATTCTTGTAACACAGTTAATCTCTGAAATATATCTTGTTTAGATCATATTCCTAAATAGAGGCAAATTTTCTTGAGCTTCAAAATCAGATTAAATTTGTGAAGTTAAATTGGTTATTGTTTATTCTGCTCTTCCTCAGTCATACAGTCCCAATCCTCTATGTCAAAGCAGGACTAGTGAGGTAGGGAAAACAAAGTGAAGAGATAGGCTATACAAAACGAAAGGAACTTCTGAACCTTGTTAATGATAATGGAGATGATATGGACCATACAGTTGTTATGATTTAGCAATGATTTAAAATAAAGAAGCTCTGGAATTTTTGTTGCAACTGTTTTCTGTCGAATAATTCATACTATTGAACAATGCTGGCTTGCACAATCCTGTTTTTCTTTGTCGGTATGTGGTGCCAATGAGAAGAAACATCTTTTCATCTTTCTTCATGAATATTGAGATCTCTTCTGCAAATATTCAATCTGTTTATACTTTGCATTCTATCATGTCAAATTGATTTCTTTTTTGCAGTTTCTGAAGGGTTCTGAAAATATGTGATCTTTATTGATTCAGGTACTTGGTGACTTAGTAGAGTCTTGTCTAGGCGCCATTCTACTTGAAACGGGATTTGATCTGAACTGCATTTGGAAGATGATGCTTTCCTTCTTCGATTCAATCTTGGACTTCTCTGATCTACAGCTAAATCCCGTTAGGGAGCTACAAGAACTATGCCAATCTCGTAATTGGGATTTACAGTTCCCTACACAAAAGAGAGGCAGAACTTTTATGGTTGAAGCAAAAGTGAGTAGCAGTGATGTGTGTGTATCTGCTTCTGCAAGCAATTCAAATAAAAAAGAGGCTACTAGAACTGCTGCAGAGCAAGTATTTGTCAAGTTGAAGGTGAGATTTCTTCATGAATCTTCATAACCTGCAATATTAATCTTTTGAATTGGAATGCTTCCTGTGGACTCGTGCATTTTTTTTTGTCTACCTATAAATATAATTGATGACGACATATGCAGTAGTAGAACATATACGGTATGGTAGGAATCGTCTAACTTTGAGCTGACATCATACCAGGAGAGTGATTGCTATAGTGAGATTTATAAAAAGGAATTATTAGTGAAAGTAGTTATGTTAAAAACACACACACCCAGTCATTCCCATGCTGAGTATTGAACAGTTAAACTGATCAACTTTGTCGTATTGGTTGGTTGTTGTCCTTTGACATACAGGATGAAGGCTACACTCTCAAGTCTGATTATTTGGGAGAAATTTTAAGGTCTAGCTGCAAGATGGAACCAAAATTGATTGGATATGATGAAAATCCTGTCGATGTTACTGTTGCTGCTGCCGAGCCTGAAAAGTTGAAGGTTGAAGAACATTTTGGCAGCAACTCTGCTACTGATAATGAAAGCTTGAAGGTTAAAGAACGTTGTTGCAGCAAGTTCAGCCCCAATATTAACGAAGTTAATCAACTTATTAATAATGGCAAGTCGTGCTCTATACCGGGTAGCGAACCAACCCCATCTACGCCAGATTTAGTAGGAGAGCAGCTTAGTGACAGCATTAGCACAGGTTCCCAAATTACAGGTTTGTAGAAGTTGTTAGAAGTGCAGGATGTGAGAAAAAAATGGAATTTCAAGAATTACCTTTTGATCATTCAGGTTCGCCTCATCGTGGAACAGCGCGATCTCGTCTGTTTGAAATTTGTGCTGCTAATTGTTGGAACCCGCCATCATTTGAATGCTGCTCTGAGGAAGGACCAGGCCATCTGAAATCGTAAGTCTACGATCTCTATCTGCTAAAGTCAGAACTTTTTATATCAGTTGAAATTAAGCAACTTTTAACTATAACTGAAAACTATAGAGCAATCAAAGCGCTTCATGTCCTTGTTCTTTTAGCCTTTCACTCTGGTTTTGTGATCCTGATAGCTTAAGTCCAATCACCATGCAGTTTCACATATAAGGTTCTTGTGGAAATTGAAGCTGTTACGCATTTCCTTCTGGAATGCTTCGGATCGCCAAGCACGAAAAAGAAGGCTGCAGCTGAGCATGCGGCAGAAGGTGCACTTTGGTATTTGCAACATGAAGGCTACTTACTTTGAGACCAATTGACATTAACATTTTACTTATTCAACTTAAGGAGTAGGGGAAGTTATCTGGAGGTCAAATTGATCTCCATGTTCCTTGATGATCTCAGTAGTTTAAGCTGTGTACTGAATATTTAGTAGCTATGGTAAATTTTGTATATCAATTATAATCTTTTGTTTTGTGCTAAAGCCAGTTTTGGCCTACCATAGCAAAAGATGTAAAACTTTGTCCATAATGAAAACTTCATCATGTCTTATACAAATTGATCCAACCTAGGGTTGGCAAACCAGCCCGGGCTCTACCTAAACTCTAAAACGATGTCGTTTGATCAAATTCGGGTTGTTTGACTGCTTGTGTCGGGTTTAAACCGAACCGTCTAAGCTTAATCAAGCCTAGAGTTGAGTTTGACAAATCTTACATCCAAACTTCAACTTTAGCTTAATATAATCTAAAGTAAACTTTGATTTTGAACTTAGGAATTTTTTTAAGTTCGATTAATCACAAAATAGGTCGGTCTAATTTAAAGTTAATAAATTTAATTAAGTTTAATTATACATAAAGATTTAAGCTCTATGTTAAATTTTACTTTTTTTCAATCTTAAATTTGGAAATATTTTTTAAATTTACTCTCAATTTCGACCTAATCTATTCTTATTAAATATTAAAATATATTTATTAAAATACCAAATACACGATTTAAGGAGTATTATAATATCTAATAATTTATTTCTTAAGTTATTTAAAAAATAATGATTGCAAGATTCTCCTGTTATTAAAAAAAATTATCAATTGGTAATTTCACAAATCTACACAACCTAAAATAAATAAATAAATACAAATAAAAATTAAACAGAAAAAAGAAAGTAAACAAAGGCCCATTGGGCCAGAAAGGGCCCATGATTAATAAAGCACGTTACAAGGCGGGATGGTCACGTGCCCATCATCTTCCCGCGAAATCTTCCCGCCAATAGCCTCAACTTCCATCCATATCTCTCTCTCTTTTCCTTCTCTCCCATTTCGACTCAGAGAGAGGGAGAGAGAGAGCGCCATGTCTGGGTGGGACGAAGGAGCAGTTTACTACAGCGATCAGGCGCAGTATCCGGAATCTGGCGCGGAGGATGGTGCTCCCAGCCGCCACACAATCCTCCGGAAGTTCAAGGAATTCATCCGAAGTTTCGAGACCGAAAAGAACGTTTTCCCTTACCGTGAGAGTCTCGTTCACAACCCCAAGTATCTGCTGGTCCACCTCGAAGACCTCCTTGCCTTTGACGCCGAGCTGCCGTCGCTTCTTCGATCCTCCCCGTCCGACTATCTCCCCTTGGTACAACATATATTTGTGTGACTCGTTTTATCTGTGGTTTGTAGGAATATATTGACTTGAGTTGTGCGTTTGATTCTTGTAGTTTGAGACGGCAGCGGCTGAGGTGCTGCAGAGTTTGAGGTTGAAGGAACTTGGAGAGAGTGGTGAAATGAAGGAACCGGAGGCCAGTGAAGTTCAGATCTTGTTGAGTTCTAAGGAGGATTCTGTTTCAATGCGGTCACTAGGGGTCAGTTTTAGATCTTGACTTCTACTTGTTGAAGTGTCAAATTTTGGATTTTTTTGTTAGGTTTTGTATCTAATTGATTTATTCCCTTCAGTTAGTGTGATTGTGACAAGGAAAAGAAAGGAAATCTTTCCCCTCAAATTATAAATTTGATGCTTTCACATGTTCCTGTTTGATATTCTATCTTTTTGTATTATATTTCTTTGGAAAATAATCTTATTGTATTATTTCTATTTGGAAGGACGAGTTTTTAGTAATAACTACAGATCAAAACTTGTAATTCCTTGTTTGAGTTTGATTTGGAGTTACTAAGTCACTAGGTCGAGTATATGATATGTAGAACATTTTTTTTCTTTTCTGTTGTCACTCCATAAATTGCATTGAGATTTTTAAAAAGAACTTGTCTTTTGAATTTTTGTTTTCTTAACAGGCTCAATATATATCGAAGCTTGTAAAGATTGCTGGAATCACTATTGCTGCTTCAAGAGTTAAGGCAAAGGCAACTTATGTTAGTCTAGTGTGCAAGAATTGTCAAGGTACAAGACAAGTGCCATGCAATCCAGGCCTTGGCGGGGCAATGGTGCCTCGTTCATGTGATCACATTCCTCAGGTTTTACTTCAACTCCTGTGTTTGAGTTCCATCAACATGTTGCTCCAAGGTAGAATTATTAATTTTCTTTTGGAACTTGTCTAGCCTGGTGAAGAACCCTGCCCTATTGACCCTTGGCTTGTGGTTCCTGATAAAAGCAAATATGTTGATCAACAATCCCTGAAACTGCAAGAGAATCCTGAAGTAATGTTTTTTATCTTAGCAATTTATTGGTGGCAAGGATTTTAGAATACTGTCTGATCGGTGAGTGATGTGATTTTGAAGGATGTCCCTACTGGGGAGCTCCCGAGAAACATGCTTCTCTCTGTCGATCGCCACCTTGTTCAAAGAATTGTACCAGGAACAAGATTGACTATTATAGGGATTTACAGCATCTTCCAATCAGCAAATTCCTCAGCCTCGTAAGAGTTATTTACTCTCAACTTATGGTTGTTTTGATATTTTTCTCTTTGAACTGTATTGTTGACCCGATGTCTTTGTGCAGCCATAGAGGAGCAGTTGCAATCAGGCAACCTTATATCAGGGTTGTGGGTATCGAAGAAGTAAATGAAGAAAGTTCTAGAGGTCAAGCAGCATTCACACAAGAAGAGGTAATTCACGGAAATCATCCAGAGTACTGGTTGTTGGGTTTCTTTAACGCATTAAAGCCTACAAATTATTAAGTAATGCTGCATAATCTTTATGACAACTGGCCTCAATTAACTTTGATTGCAAACTAGTTTAAAGTTCAAGGATAATTAATGATTACTACCTCTAGAACGTTTCTTTGCCAATAGATCAATTTCTTTTACTCCTGATTCTGATCAGTGATAGACACTTTCTTCTGGGCTTTTGTCTTGCATTCATTGCTTAACTTGTGCAGTTTATCATTCACAGATAGAAGAATTCAAAAAGTTTGCCTCCAGAACAGATGTATATGAGACCGTATGTTCCAAGATTGCTCCCTCTATATTCGGAGAAGAAAATGTGAAGAAAGCTGTGGCTTGTCTGCTGTTTGGAGGATCGAGAAAAGTATATTCTGAACTTGGATTTTTCATAGCTTAAAAATTTTTAAGTCTCAAGCCACTTATTTGCTGTACCACTTCATGAGTGCAGAATTTGCCAGATGGGGTGAAGTTAAGAGGTGATATCAATGTGTTGCTTTTGGGTGACCCATCTACAGCTAAATCACAGGTTAGCTCTGCATTCATGACCAATACTGGTACCCTTCTCAAAATATTGAGGCTTTGCAAATTTGACTCAAGTCTTAATAAAATGTTAGTTGAAATTGGATTCTGCCGCATGGGAATTTGTGCTGATTTTATGTTAACTCTGTTATGAAGTTTCTCAAGTTTGTCGAGAAGACAGCCCCTGTTGCCGTTTATACTTCCGGTAAAGGTTCATCTGCTGCTGGTCTTACGGCTTCAGTAATACGAGATGGCAGCTCGGTAATTTTCTTTATTGGTTGACCTTTTTCCTTCTGCTTGTTTTGTAATTAGTAATTCCTTTCTCTCGGTTCTTCTGACTTCATTGGCATGCCATGTACAGCGTGAATTTTATCTCGAAGGAGGAGCTATGGTTTTGGCAGATGGAGGTGTTGTCTGTATTGATGAGTTTGACAAAATGAGGCCAGAGGACAGGTAATTGAAAATTCAGTTAGTTGGCCTACCTCACTCATTGAGTATATGGAAATTAACGATGTAAATATGATGCCTCAGGGTTGCTATACATGAAGCAATGGAGCAACAAACTATATCAATCGCAAAAGCAGGAATAACAACTGTTCTTAATTCCAGAACATCAGTTCTTGCAGCTGCCAATCCTCCATCAGGACGTTATGATGATCTTAAGGTTTTTGGCACTGTCTCTGTCTATAGTTTTTATGGGCATAATTGTGATCATTTGATAACCAACTGAGAAAGCCCGTTCACCTTCCAGACTGCACAGGAGAATATTGATCTACAGACTACAATTCTTTCTAGATTTGACTTGATCTTTATTGTGAAAGATAAAAGGGACTACGGTCGAGATAAGGTATGTTGTAATTTTGCCTTTATCTAAATCTTTTGATTTGCAATTTCTACTAAAAAAAATAAAAATTGCCATGCCTTTATCTTTCAAATTTTCTTTTAAATTACAAATGTTCTTGGATTATTATGTGAAAATGCAGAAATAAATGTCTTCGGTTTCTTAATAATTCATTAGGATTTTCTGCTATTTGTTATCTTTAAAAACACACGTGATGCTATCTTTAGAACCTCGCGTATAACAGTAATTAGGGTCTTCTGCTACTTGTTATGTTTAGAACCCAAGAAAGGTTTTGGACATGACATGCACTACTCTTTCTAAATGTTCGAGCCACAGAATAATCAAAGTCCAAAATTTCCTGTTGCAGGTCATAGCTAGTCATATCATAAAGGTGCATGCATCTGCTGATAAAGCCTCAGGTGACAGGAGAACTTTGAAAGATGAGAATTGGCTCAAGAGGTATCTTTTACTCTACATTGCTGATCATTTCTGAGAAATCTTCAGCATCCTTGTTTGTGGAAGGATTCCAGTATGGTGGGGTACTAAATGTTATGATTGGCAACCTTTGCAGGTATATACAATACTGTAGAACTGAATGCCATCCTCGGCTGTCAGAATCTGCATCTAATAGACTACAAAATGAATATGTCAAATTCAGACAGGTACGTTGTACCATTAGCCTATAAAATTGACCCCATAAAAAATATGTACAAATCCATGAATCATCGAATTGATTGATGAACTCTTTATGTGCAACTTGTATAGGATTATACGTTACACTTTCAATCATCTTATTTGCGACTTAAAAGCATTTGGCCTTGATCTTGTGTTCTTATGAAATAGGCATCTTTGAGATAATAGGCTTTCCTTTTGTCTCGCCTGCATGGATCTGAGCATTTGATAGCCTGCCTCCCAGATCCTCGTATTCCCTTTTTTTCAATTCTTTTTTATTTGAAAAGAACCCATATTCTATATCAATGACTGAGCATTATACCTCTCATCTGGAGACTCCTAACACTATAAATTATACTCATTTCCATTCGGCAATTCTCCTTTTAACTAATTAAATTACCCTATGCATTGATTTAGAATGGCTATAGAAATTTAGAATTGGATTATGTTGAAGATTATTTCTCATATTTAGCTTGTGATTAGAAACCTAATAACATGTGTATCACCGTGGTGAGTGATTAGGACATGAGAAAGCAGGCAAATGAAACTGGGGAAGCGGCTCCAGTACCAATTACTGTTAGGCAGCTGGAAGCTATAATAAGGTTGAGCGAGGCTCTTGCCAAAATGAAACTGTAAGTAATCATGTTGAGCTTTATATAGAGTCATTGCCTGGCAAATCTTTCAAAGTAGAATTGTAAGAGGCATGCATCAATAAATTATTTGCAGTATGGGAAGCCAAAAGCGGTTGAATGTAATATCTACGTATGTCTTAATGAACAGTTAATGCTGATTAAAGTGGAAATGGAATGTATTATATATACATATATATATAATGACTTGTATTTATCGATTTCAAATATTAGGTCCCATGTTGCTACCGAGGCAGAAGTGGTTGAAGCAGTGAATCTCTTCAAGGTTTCAACCATTGAAGCAGCACAGTCTGGTATTAATCAACAAGTTACTCTTACTCCTGAAATAAAGGTTAGTTGAAATCTATGCCACATTCCATTCCCTTTTCCTGTCTTTCACAATCTCTTTATGGTCTCTTTTAACTTTTTTCTTTATGTTCTGTTAATTATACAGCAAGCCGAAACTCAGATAAAAAGAAGAATAGGAATAGGAATGCGTATATCAGAAAGAAAGTTGATCGATGAACTTGCTAGAATGGGAATGAATGAATCAATTGTAAGTACTACATACATGAGAAGAACCCTCCAATGCATTGGTGCTTGTTGCATTTCTGCTGACCAAATTTTACTTCTTTTTTTTTTTTCAGGTTAGAAGAGCTCTCGTAGTAATGCACCAAAGGGATGAAATCGAATACAGACACGAGAGGCGTATTATTGTCAGGAAGTTGTAGCAGAATCCTTCATTTTGGATTGCTATCAAACCGTTCTGCTTTAGCTATTAATTAAGCATTTCTTGTACAATCTCACCACGAAAAGGCTATTATTCGTGATGTGAGAATTAAAGTACGCATGTACTATTAAAGTTTAGCAATGTTAGTCGTTTTAAAGAATTGGAAAATTGAGTTTGGCCAATGCTTTTGCATTTCATTTTATAGTAACCAACAACTTGTGAAACTAACAGGGCAGATTGTGAACTCTAAAGCTCCAGTCTTTTTCTCTTGTAACATGATAAGAAAATGGTGTTGTATAAAATGGGGCAGTTTCAAAAGAATTACAAAGAGGCAGTAAATCCACCAAAATCCTAAGTAATGGTATTTGTGGGTGAGTGCTTAAGTTGGGGCTTTCATGGCCGCATCTGTGGTCTACCAGTAGGAAAATATACGAAAGGCCCACACGCTAACCCACTCTCTTCCCCAAAATCACTCAGGACCCTCTCTTCTTCTTCTTCTCCTCTCAGGTACGCTCTCTTTTTTCACTCTTTGACACACGTTTTGGAGTAGAGTTATCATCTTGTTTTGAACCAACTACCAGATACGCTGTGCTCGGTGCTGGTTTCGCCGGCATCTCCGTTGCTTGGCATTTGTTGAAGGTAACTCGTCAGCCCATTTGTTTGTTTTTCTTCTGCGACATTTCTTATTGCCCATCACTTGTTTGTTTGATTGGTGTTTCTAGCAATGTCCGAAGGACTCAAATCTGAAGGTTGACTTGTACGATGAAGTCGGTATCGGAGGAGGTGCTTCTGGGGTTTCTGGAGGTCTCCTTCACCCTTATTCCCCTAAAGGTTCTGTCTCTACCCTTTTTCTGGGTTAAATAGTCAGTCTCTGCTTTGGTTTTATTTTGTTCGAGTTTTGTTGTGTTGTTTTGTTTATTCCTCGGTAGGTAAGCTTTTATGGCGTGGTGCTGACTGTTTTAGAGAGTGCTTCGCCCTTCTTAGCGTTGCTGAAGCTGCTATTTGTTCTAATGATTCCAACTCATTAGCAGGAGTTGGAGATTCAAGTTCTGATTTGGATAATTTTTTAGTTCGCAGAAGGTTCTTTCTTTCACTCTTTCCAATCTTTTCACTTTCTCTTGCTGTTTTATGTACGCTTGCTTCAACCATGTTGAAATTGCTTAATTTTCCGTGACTTCCGATACATATGAATACAAGGTACTTTCTAGTAAGAGCTCAAGAAAGAATTTGTCCTTGTAACGAGTGTAAACATAGGCTGAATCAGTAACAAATTAACCTGGACAACATTAAGAATGGCAACAGATCAGATTATCCTTAGACCCAAGTTCAAATCTGTGGATCTCCAGAAATAGGTTGAAACCCAAGCCTGATCGAACAATGATCGAATTGCATCTTATAAAAGAGGAGATAAAAATTTAAGTTCAGGCCGGATCTTTTTATCAAGCCTAGACAACATGCTTATTTTTGTGTTTGTTGGATACCTTTTGTATGTTAGCTTTTTTACATGATTTAAGTTTTCTTCGTTACATGGACTTTCTGATGGGACTTCTACTTCAGGGGCATCTTGAGACCAGCGATGGATATGAAGACTTTCAATAATTTTAATGATGTAAGTTCTACAATCCTCTAAGGTGGAGCCTGAATAAATATAACATCTTGGGAATTTAATTTATGCGGTATCTGTGTTAACTGACTTCTGCAATCAGAATGCTCAGAATTGTGATCCCAGTTGTAGTATTGAAACAATTGATAAGGACACTGCATGGAAACTTGCACCCAACATATCCCTTCCTGTGAACTTGGCCTTCCATATGCCTCAAGCTGTAAATGTCCATCCTCTGCGGTATCTTCAGGTCCGAGAGTTTATTCATTTCCTGCTTTCTTCATTGTTTTTCTTTTCTGATGTTGTCCTCTTTGCTCATTTTTGGTTCTTGGACTAGGCTCTGTTCTTGGCTTGTCAAAATCTGGGAAGACAATTGTCTGCTACTAGCTGTACACAGAAGGAGCTTTATTTACACAAGAAAACTGTTCAAAACCTCCTCAAATTGGAAGGTAAATGAAGGTGTCAAGTCTCTGTAACTTTCTCGATACATGTCAAAAGTGAGAAGCCTGATTCGTGCTTGAACAATTTTCTTGCTTGGATAATCTGCTAGACATACTAAAGGGAGAAGCCTTGAAGTTTCATCATTGCCTGACTACGTTTGCGTTTCATGCAGATGAGTATGATGCAGTAATAATATGTTTAGGTGCTAAAGCAGACATGCTACCCGAGCTTTACGGTAGGCTTCCTTTGAGGACATGCAGAGGTGTAATTGCTCATCTTGAGTTGCCTGGTGATGCAAGGTAAATCACTTGTTTCTCTCTCTCCCACTCATATGTATGATCTAATGGTTGGCTAAGTTCTTGAAAGTAAGGTTAGCATTTTGCTAGCCTACTTGTAAGCAAGCATAGCCTCGTGGAAATTAGCAAAACTAAGTAGTCTTGAAAGCTGCTTCAGGGAACACTATCCAGACTATACCCCTTCAGTGTTATCAGATGCATGGCTTGCAATTCAGGGGACTCGGAGTTTATATTTGGGATCAACATGGGAATGGAAATCCAGGAACTGTTCCTCACAAGTATCAACAGATGAAGCTACAAAAGCTCTTCAAGAGCTTCTACCAAAGGCATCTGCCTTTTATCCAGGCATAAAGGACTGGACCTTCGCTGGAGCAAAGGCAGGTTTGAGGGCAATGCCACCATTGACTGCCCGTGGATCACTTCCACTTTTGGGTTGTGTTGATAATTTTGTTGGCAAAGATACTAATTGTAGATACTGGTTATTTGGAGGACTTGGTTCAAGAGGTTTGTTATATCATGCTTTGCTTGGTCGTTTGACAGCCCAAGCAGTGATTTCCTGTAACGAACAGTTCCTCCCACCTGAATTAACATCTTGGAAGAACAATTACTGATAAATTCGAAATTTCTTATTCATCTGTCTCTTTGGATCAACATGAAGCTGAAATGCTCGGGTATCTTCAAAATTACACTCTCTAAGCCTCCCTAAAATCTGAAACAAGACATTAACTTCCTTCTGGTAAGCCTTCTAGTAAGGTGTTAACTTCCTTCTTGGAAGTTATTTATGTATTTTGTTTATGACAGGATAAGAAATCTTGTCCCAAAAAATTTATGTTTTTGTGATATAGAGTCAAAACAAAATTAAATTAGATCAACAACTAAACACTGCGAGGCATAGAATTTTTGTGTTTTGTTATCTGTCTCCATCGGTGTCTTTGGAGACAGTAACCAAACCCAACGTAAAGGCTTGGTTCATTCACCATGCTTGTCAAAAGAAGTATTAACTTATGAATAGCCTGAGTTGTTCATATCTATTTAGTCTAAAATGAGCAAATGCCCAACCTGCTTCTAATAAACTTTGAAGTACCGATCTAAACTGAAAATGAAACAGAAAATTGCATTGAAAATCACATCTAATCGGTTTGTCTGATAATTTTCATGTCCCGCAAGAATTAAAACCCCCAAAAGGGCTGGAAATAAATGAAAAATCTTTCAAGTTTTGGATAAGCTCTTGCTCCAGATGCAGAGGAATAGGTGGTAACATAGGATCATGTGGGTGCAACTGCAACGAATCAATATTATGAACTAGGTGGGAATTAACCTAACTCAACTTCATGCATTAAGCTCAAAGCAACGTATAAGTATAATCGACAACATAAAGAAATAAAACTTGGATGCAATAAGGAATATGAATAGGGTCTAACCCATAAACTTGGAAGTACCAAACTTCAATTGAAACAGAAATTGCGTTAACAATCACATCTAAACAACTCGTCTGATAATTTTCATGTCTAGCAAAATCTAAAACCCCCAAAGGGATGGACAAAAAATGAAAAAGCTTTCAAATTTTAGATAATATCTTGCTCTCCCATCTCAGAACCCTAGTTTGGTACGGCGCCAGTGCCTGCGCTTGGCATTATACCTGCCGAAACCCCAAAACAAAACTAAAATCAACGACCCACGAATTCATTCACTAATTCAAACATTCAACAAAGCATTCACATTCAGAAATGTACCTGATGGTGTTGTCGGTTCGCATGCGGATCCAATGAGGAATGGGCCTGTTCTGCCTCATCTTCTTAGCCAGCTTCTTCTTGATCATGAATGACTTGTGTGAAGGCTACACAATAAACAACAACAACACATAATTACATTCACAGGAAGTAAATAGGGATCACGATTCACCCAAATAGGATGTTCCACGAATGAAGCCCGAAATAGTCGATCAGAGACAGTAAGAGAGAGAGTACCATTTTCGCGTTTCTTGAGCTTTGGAGGCGCGAGGCTGAAGCGAAACCCTGAACAATTCGAAAAACCCTAGAGCCTAAGTGCTTTAGTTTTATAGGTCCAGTAGCTGATCAACGGCGTCGTTATGTATTCCTCATATATGGGCCTGGGTTTTCACGTACATGATAATCAACTTTTTAAGTATCCTAACTTTTTATAATTTTTTCAATTAAGTACCTAAAGTTTTTAAATTTTGTAATTAAAGGAACAATTAGGTTAATGAATGGGTAAGAAGAAAGGGCACGAACAAGATCAAACAATGGGTGAGCTTGGTACCTTGATAGAGATCCGCACCTTCATGTACGAGTGAACTGTTGGTCAGCCTCAGGGAATGAACATCCAGAGCTCTGGTGGCTTTCACGTGCGTAGTTCGTCTGCTGAACTGAAAGCTTGAAACTTTCCATTTTTGCGTTCATATTTCCCACTTTCCAGTCATAAAGTCTTCATCTTGATTTTGTTCTTTTGTAGATGCACAATTAGAATGAAGTTTCTGGATTGGTACGCGAAGATAG
>JAOSBM010000205.1:1024686-1036646 GCA_027568955.1 Erythroxylum tenue
TATCTGTCATGTCTGGAATCTTACTTTTAACAAATTTATGTATTTCTCGTGAATCATATAAAAAGGAAACACCTTTACGACAGCTTTTAATCGATTCGAGAGCCATACCTCGTTGCTTTTTGAGTTCTAATGTCCCAATCATAAATGGGAAAGCATCTCTTTTATAGGGCAGCTAATTTTGGAACCAAAAGACAACCACCTTATCAACGACGAACATAAAATGATGAACTAGCGTTTAAATTCAGTTCTGATTTCTCTTAGAGCTTCAGTAAAGGGAAACAAAGGGCTTCATTCACAACAACTAGAGGTCTCTAGTAATGCCACACCGCATGGTTGCGAAGTCCAATGTATCAGGCTCAGGGCACGTATACTGTGATACAGGTTCTGCAACAAATGGTACCACTCCCAAGACTATTACCACTCGTTTCAGCAGGTTGCTGCCATGTATACCCTGTTGTTTCAAAGAAGGGCCCTAATTCAAAAGATTGATGACAGGACGGAATTTGACAGATTCCTTGGCTCCAAAGTTTGTTGTCTTTCCAAGTTTGCTTTCCTTCTTCATTTAGGTCATAACCACTGCTCTAAGTGGTCCCATGTTAGGAAATTGCCCGAGGACTTTCCTAATACGAGCCTAGTGAGTCCTATATAGATGTGGAACCATCAAAGCCATATATACTCACCACATGGAAGGCCACTAAGCATCCACGTACCTACCTAAATATCGTTCAATTCTTCATTGCTTTTTATGCTCTACCTTATCAAGATTCAAAATTTGCCCATAGTTGAAAAATCTGAAAGTTATACAAGGCTCTATAATCTTTCTGCAGCTAATCCACAACAGGGCTTCGTGGAAATTGCAATAAATGGCTAACAAGGAAATGGAAGTGGTGAAGGGAGTAGACCTGAAGAGGTACATGGGTAGGTGGTATGAGATAGCTTCATTCCCATCAAGGTTTCAGCCCAAGAATGGAGTGAACACGAGAGCTACCTATACTCTAAATGATGATGGGACTGTGAATGTGCTTAACGAGACATGGACTGATGGGAAGAGAGGCTACATAGAAGGAACTGCATATAAAGCCAATCCTAACAGTGATGAGGCCAAACTTAAGGTTAAATTCTATGTCCCACCGTTCCTTCCCATCATTCCTGTTGTCGGTGATTACTGGGTGCTGTATCTTGACGATGATTATCAGTATGCCCTGATTGGCCAGCCTAGTAGGAGGTATCTTTGGGTATGCCTCTGATCCTTGCATCTAGTTCTATATTTGTTTTGACTTAAAGAGGTCGTTCATGAAGATGTAATCTTAATTCTTTAAGTAGGTTTTGTTTCTTGATTTGTGGTTTGCCCAATTCCATTTGTTTCTCGATTTCTGTATCTGAATCTATGTATTTTCTCCTGTGTCATTTAATTTTATCCGCACATTATAAGAACTGATTTATGAAAACATAGGTTTTTAACATAGGTAAGTTGTGATCTTAGTAATTATTGTTCTTTTCCTGATATGTTGTCCTCTAAACTTGTTCAAATCATAGATCCTCTGATGGAACTAAAATTTCAGAACTTTGTCAATGTTCGATTACCCCTGGTCTTGACACCTGAGAGTATATTTTTCCTCTGTCAGATATTGTGCAGGAAGACTCATTTAGATGATGAAATCTATAATCAGCTGGTGCAGAAGGCCAAAGATGAGGGATATGATGTGAGCAAGCTTCATAAAACTCCACAGAGTGACCCTCCTCCGGCAGAAGATGGTCCCAACGACACCAAGGGGATTTGGTGGATCAAATCCATTCTGGGAAAATAGAAAGTTGAAATGAAGAAGCACAATCTTTGGCATATAAAGAAAGATAACAGGCATCAGAACCCTGTTTCCTGCATTCAGATGATACCAGTAGGATTTCCAGTTAATTTTGGCTCTGCCTTTCGTGTTTGTCTTTTGGTGTGTAATGTAAGAGATGAGTTGTATGTCACGATGTCTAAACAGTTCAGTAAATATAAAGATAATTCTTTATGTCTCTCTTGTACGGATTAAGCGGCGTTTGGTTTGAATACAGAGTTGGGTATAGATATGGGTATAATAGTATAAAGGAATGGGAATGGGTATGAAAAATAAAAAAATGATGTTTGATTTATAACTTGGGTTTCTGTATTAATACCAATAATATTGCTTGGTTTGTTGCATTAATAGGAATAAAAGATAATAATAATAATAATAATAATAATAATAATAATAATAATAAGATAATTAATTTCGTATAATAATAATAATAAGATAATTAATTTTTTATAATAATAATAATAATAATGATGATGATAATGATAAGAAGAAGAAGAAGAAGAATAAGTTTAAAATTTATAATAATAATAAGTTTAAGTTTAAAATTTATAATGATAATAATAATAACAACAATAATAATAACAATAAATAATAATAATAAGTTTAAAATTTATAATAATAATAATAATAATAATAATAATAATAATAATAATAATAATAACAGCAACAATAAATAATAATAATGATAATAAGTTTAAAATTTATAATAATAATAATAACGATAATTAATAATAATAAAGAAGAAGAAAAAGAAGAAAATAAATTTTAATAATATAATTAAGAATAAAAATTACTTTTGTGAAGAAGGGGTATAAATAGTAACCACTAGATTGGAATGAAAATTTGATACCCACCCTTTTTGAAGGGTTTAGTGAATTCTCAAATTAATGGAATAAATCCATTCCCTTAGAATTGAAAACTCCAAAATAAACATTATTTTTTGCAATGATTCTATTCTTTCATTTCCAAACCTTCGAACCAAATGCCTTTCAGAAATATTGCAGCAGCACCTTTTTGTGGCATGTCACGTCAATGTATAGAATCCAAGAAGAGCGTTCATCTTCCTCATGGTCCTTATCTTGATGCTGTTCCTTTTGGATGAGCATGGTTTTCTTCGAACCTACTCAAACGAGGGACCCCATTTTCTGAGAAGCATGGACCCATATGTTCATGTTTCTTTCAGTCCTCAGCTAAGTTTCATGGGGTCACAATTATTTCTGCACATAAGTGAGCATCGAATGGACAACCTTGGTATGTAACAATTAACTCAATTTATGTGAAGTCCTGAGTTCCTGTTCCAGGAAGTCTTAAGCTTCAGTCTTGTTAAGACAATGGGGGGCACTTGTTAATGTCCAGAGGACAATAAGTCAATAACCCCTAATCAAAATCTTTTGTTAAGATACTGTCTTGAAAAGAATATATAGTACTTCAATTTAATAACCGAACGTGGGTGAATTGAGTACACCAAGCAAGGAGAACTATAATTTACCAAAACAATTATATAGACTATAATCTAGAAGCTCTATTCGTTCAGTGTCCTTCGTGATCCAAGAGACAAGTCTCCAGAAGCGAAATTTCCATAATTTGCCATACAAACAATTGATAATGCTATTAAAATGCTACAATTGTCATTCACGAGATTCGACAATGCAGCATGTGAGTAACCCAACTCTTTACAATGCTGTTGGCCATAAAGCTTACAGTATAGTACAACATTGATTGGTTTTCTTCGCCTGCTTGTAGAACATCTGTTTCAACAGCCATTAAAAGTATAAAATGTCAGGGACTTTCAAGATCACAAATAGACATGAAGTGGTAACCCCAAGTTGGGTTCCTTGGAAGGCAGATGAACAAAATGAAAGGGGGTTTCATTTAATCTCATCTTTCAAGCACAGTGGACGCCACAAAACTGAAGCAGAGATATATAACCAGCAAGCACCTCAGGCAACCAAAAACAGCAACACAAGAAACAAACTAGGCTACATTTGCCAGGAGCATGAGCAAATTAAAGTAACAAATTAATGTAAGATAGATTTGCACACATGTACCTGTGAAGCAGCACTCAGATCTGAACTCTTCTCAACTAAACTATCCAGCCTTTCACCCCGTGCAAGAACGCTATCAATAGTTTTATGC
The DNA here is from genome assembly GCA_027568955.1 of Erythroxylum tenue. Lineage (NCBI taxonomy): Eukaryota > Viridiplantae > Streptophyta > Magnoliopsida > Malpighiales > Erythroxylaceae > Erythroxylum > Erythroxylum tenue. The sequence goes on from JAOSBM010000205.1 coordinate 1,028,664, forward strand.
TGGAAGCAGAAGACATGTATTCACCATGTTAAACAAATTACTTCAATATAGAAAAACAATTGCATGATAGAGTTTATAGGCAGGAAAAATAAATCCATATAACACAGAAGAAGTTAATCTCAAGTGAAAAGGTAAGAATTGGTATGGTGGTCACAACTTGAAGCTAATAGTTTCCTGATTTCCTGATTCCTGATTTAGGTATACCAATACGTTCAGCACATGAACCAAATATGAAGGCTGTATTAGATTGTTTCTCGCACACATACTTCACATCTATCAGAACTAAGAAATGCTTAACTAATATCAAATAATGGTTCGATAATGTTTATCTGGCCAAGCTGATCACATTTAGAACCAGTTCAGCACATGAAACAAATATGAAAGCTGTATTAGATTGTTTATCGCACACATACTTCACATCTATCAGAACCAAGAAATGCTTAACTAATATCAAATGATGGTTCAATAATGTTTATCTGGTCAAGCTGATCACATTTAGAACCAGTCAATAAGGATGAAGACCACAGGATACTTAGTGACAACAACACAGTTTAACACCACATTAGTAAAAAGCACATTATTTTAAATTGGACATTTAACCAACACAAAGCCATGGAAGCAAACATTTGCAAACTACAGCAGCTACAAACTCACAAGGATAATTTTTGTTTCATCTAACTCCCTTTGAATTTTCAACAATTTGTCTGCTTCAGCAGGATCCTGGAAATAAAAGAGATTGTTGGAAGGAAAATTCAAAATATTATTATAAATTGAAACTTCAAATTAAAATTTATCTGACTGTAGTCTAATAAAAGGAAATAACAAGCTTAGGTTTAATTACTTGGAACTTGGCCAAAGCTTGATTCAAGTATGGCCACGGTTGAGCATTATCCGCGTTCATGCTCCTCCATGACTCACCAAAATTCTTCTGATACTCATCCAGTACCTGCAGAATGTCTAGTCGTGAAAAGAAGAAGAAAAGCAAATGCAGAACCTCCAAAAACAAATACAAAACCCAAATTTCAGGCATGCAAATAAAAACCTACAAGCTTTCGGCATTTAGAACCAAATCCCATGTTCCAATATTACAGTAGAAGTAATTGATCAAATCAGTAATCATAAACTAATATTGCATCATCTTAGTACAAGTCAAATATATTTTTTAGCTTCCATGAAACACTACTTAGGGATTTCAACCCAATAACAGTTTTAAGCCATTAACAAACATTATTGTGCTTATTCAGCTTGCATACTGTTTGACCAGCCACCTGCATCTCTCGTTACTTAAATTTTGACTAATAAACAAAAACATCCCACTTACACGATAATGACCACAGAACTTCGAAATATACCTGATTGAGAAGTGAGAATGCACTTCGCACAGGATAAGGATCGTCCATGAAACCCAACGCACATAGCCCGTTTCTGTTATAAGAATGCACCTTGTACTCTACCACCAAAAGAAGAAGAAAGAAAACACAACTTTACTGTGATGATTCCAGAAGACACAATTTAAATTCCAAATCAATAAAGCCGGATCCAACCCAATCTAAAAATGAACACTCCAAGTGTTCATAGAGACCCGGGAGCCCCCAAATCACACACACTTGTCGAAAGTCATAGCCACGACCAATTCAATCAAAACCCCAAAAACGGAAACACCAGAAAATTCGATTTTTCCACCAATAAACAGTTTAATTACAAAGAATTGAAACCCTATTCACTACAGAAACCCACAATTCAAGTGGAAACCGAGAGATCGCGAAAACGCACCTTCGTGTTGAACGGACTGTCGTTGGCCTGGAGGCGTCCGTTTGGCGACGGTGCGACCGACGAAAACTATGAACTCCTTAACGCTGGATCTCTGAAAGTAACCGAAATGACTCACGTCGGACGCGTTCGCTAAAATAACCGGATCCGATCCATCGGGATTCACCTTCAATACCAATAAAGAAGTGATCTTCATCGTCCTCCTCTTACTACTCACTCTGTCTCTCTCTAAGACAATCCAACTCTCTTTCTCTCTCTCTTGCTCTCTGGGTTATGGATGTTGAGTATAAGCTGTGTTTGGTTTCCCAGAAACAGTCTGATTCTCTTCTTGGGGAAGAAAGCGGGAATCTAGATCAGGTGTCTCTTGGCTTATTTTCAGGTCCTGTACTCGCTTACGTTGCGGGTTATAATTAGTCTGCCCACGCGTTGTCGTCGTGAACATGTTCGTTATTCTGGGGGTCCCAGCATCTATTCTCTTTCTCTCATCTCACTACGACGTCGTTTTATGTCGAAACGACAAATACAGTAGCACTTGATTTTGTTGTCTTAAAATAAATAATTTATAATCGAGTTACATATTAATAATAAAATATAAAGAGAAATTTCCTAAAAAGATATAATTAAATATATATAAATAAAATAAAATAAAGGTATAATTAAAAATTTTCTTTTACATGAAAAATAACATAAGGATCTTATTTATATTAAAAAAGAAAATATAAGAACCTTCTTAAAAATTATATGAATATTAGAGTCATCCATATTTTCTTAAAAAAAACGGAGAAACCCGCAGCTACTATTCTTTGGATACATACTGGGTAAACTTTCGGATTAAAGCAATAGCCTACAAATCAGGCCAACAGAGTACTCCGCATTAGGTAAGCTCAATCGAGAGAGTGTAGGTAAGGAGATTTAAATACAAAATCTTTTAATCTTATGTCTCCTACTCTACCAATTTGACCACCCCTAAAGAGCGTCTTTCCTATTTTTGAGATAAGTAAATATAATTTTCTATTAGATTAGATAATTATTAATTAAAACCTCGTTCATGAAGAGTTAGAAAATCCTTTCCACCACGAATTTCTTGTAATATGTATTTTTAATTTAATGAATAAAACCATAATTAATTAAAATCTTATGTAATATATTTGACATTTTAAAATTTTTATATAATTTAATATTTAAAAATACATATAATTTTATTAAATGAATGTTCACATTTCTTATTAAAAATTTCCCACTTCCATCAAATTCTTAATTGAAAAATTAATATATTTAATAAAATTTTAAAATATTAAAATAAAATGGAAGGTAGGGACTATACTATTATTAAAAGCAATGGAATTAAGAACTAGGTTAAATATTCAGTAATTTTGATTTATTTTTACGAATTAAATATATTTGATAAACTAATATAAACAAAAAGACAAGACAAGCCATTGGACCAAAATCATAAACATTGTTTTAAAAATTAAATCAGAAGTTAAACCGATAAGATAAAAAGTTCAAGAGTTAAAAGGTTTAACCGATATTAGACTGTTAAAAAATTGACTAAAGATTAAATAAAAATAAAAAATAAAAAATATGATTGAAAGAAATTATCTTTACTTATCGTAAATTTTAAAATTTAATTGAAAAAAGACTGTTAAATGAAAATTAATTAATTTATTTTAGTTATAAGAATTTATTTATTTACAAAAATTGAATAATTAATTAATAAATTGATTAATTTTTGACAACAAAAGTTATTAAAATAAATCAGAAAATTAAAAGCTAAACTAAAAAATTTAGATGATTCCAAATTTTTATAGTTAAATAGTTAGAATGGTTGAATGTTTTAATTGTAATAAAAGATTTTTTTTTCAAGAAACCGTTAAAGCCGTTGGGGGTTTGCGGTGTGGTGACACAGTTTCTGTTCGCTCCTAAAACTGTGGAACTCAAAAATAGTAAATAATTAAATGCACAAATAAGAACCTTAAATTTCCCAAAAACTGCTAATTAGTTTCTCTAAACCTGGTCCGGCTATTAATGCGATTAACGTGCGAGGGAGAGTTATCTGTAACACTCCATTCGTAGAATCTCCGATGATGGTCATCATCACATCACATTTTGACTGAGTTCTTCCCACTTTTTTCTCTTCTTGTATTTCTCTTTTTTTCACATAACAATTCCCTTTTTGAGTTTCATTCATTGAAACTTGACAAGGGAATGTTCCTTCTCTGATTCTTGTTCTTCAAGATTTAAGTAAGTAATCCTCGAGATTCTTGGAACCCTTTTGAGTTCTTATTGTTTTAAGGTTGATGTTTGATGTTATTATGTGATTATTCTCGTCAAATCCCTGAGAGCATACGATGAAGGATGGTTTCAGGACATAAAATCCAGAACAATGTCTGAGAATGTTGTCTTTCTTCCATGTTTTTTACAGACTGTAACAGGATCAGAAGAAAATGTTGAGGTTGTTGCTTTTCTTGTCCCTTGTGATCCACGCAACCTCAGCGAAGCAAGCCCGTGTGCCTAATCAGCCTCCACCTCCAACTAAAAAATGGCTGACTTTAAATGGTATCAGAATTCTCTGGTTTATGTGGAACTTACTCTGAATCTGTCTCCATTCGTAAGCCAACTAGAACTGTGTTCTATGTAAATTACATTCATGCGCAGGCCAAGCACCTTCTGTGGTAGCTCGAGGAGGATTCTCAGGGCTTTTCCCGGAATCTAGCGAATATGCGAATCACATAGCATTACAAACAAGCGTGCCTGATTTGATTCTTCTCTGCAATTTGCAACTAACCAAAGATGGAGTTGGAATATGTCAACCAGAAGTCACACTTGGGAATACAACAAATATAGAGATGGTGTACCCGAATCAAACCAAGACCTATAAGGTGAATGGGAACGATGTTACCGGTTACTTTGCCTTTGATTATACAGCTGATCAGCTTCTTCCCAATGTTTCATGTAATGCTCAGAACCCTGTTTCAGTTTTTACCGTATTCTTCTGTTGGTTTTGATTCTATACATGTTCTGTTACCTTGGAAGATAACTCCAGATGTTTCCAACTTCTGGTTTTTCATGTTGTTCTTCTTATGCAGTGGTGCAAAATGTATTCACTCGGTCAAGTTACTTCGATGGTCAGATGCCGATTTCACTCGTGGATGATGTGAAAAACGCTCGTTCTCTAGGATTCTGGTTGAATGTTCAGGTGTCTGTGTCACCCACTTCCTGTTCTTTGCTTCAGAAAGCATGCTTTTTTTGCTGTTCCTCGTCTGGTTTATTGTATTCTGAAGATGTAATCTGCTTCCTGGATCTAATATTTGTGCTTTCTAATTTGCTCCTTGCTTCCAGTACGATATGGTTTACACTGAGCACAAACTAAGCGTGGCATCATATGTTCAAACAACATTGAGAGGCGTCACTCACATTTCTTCTCCTGAAATTGGTTTCTTGAAGACAATAGGTCGGAGAGTGAACAGGGCCAGAACAAAACTCTTCTTCGTTTTCCTGAACAAAAATGCAACTGAACCCACAACTAACCAGACATATGGCTCTATGTTGGAAAATCTAGCTGCAATAAAGCCCTTTGTATCAGGAATTGTTGTCCCAAACTATTACATCTGGCCTGTCAACACGGATGGTTATTTGGAAGCTCCCACAACTCTTGTAGCTGATGCTCACAAGCAGGGCTTGGAAGTGTATGCTTCTGGTTTTGCAAATGACTACCGTTCAAGTTACAATTATAGTTACGATCCATCAGCCGAGTACCTGCAGTTTATCGATAATTCCCAGTTCTCCGTTGACGGGTTGATCACAGATTTTCCTACTACAGCATCAGGGGCTGTTGGTAAGACAATCCATGTCATGCATTTCTGTCTGTTAATTTTCATCAAATCTTAGTAAAACAAGATTCAGCATCAGGCAGGTCTTGTTTCAAGGAATGTCTTAATTTGATTATCGGAGCATCTGTGTAGCCTATGTCACTAAATTGTATTTCTCAACTGACTCCACAACTGGTCTTTACAGCCTGCTATGCAGCATTCAATGCCACCACACCTGCAAAGGGTAGGACACTGCTCTTTAGACCATTTAAACAGGACATAAAACAGCACTAGTTAGTATATTGAGAATGCTGCCTATATGCAGGAAAACCCCTGATCATAACTCATAATGGAGCAAGTGGTGTTTATGCTGGTTGCACTGATCTTGCTTATCAGCAAGCAGTTGATGATGGGGCTGACGTTATTGATTGCTCCGTCCAAATGTCGAAAGATGGGGTGGCTTTCTGTTCGAACTCAGTGGACCTTTCTGGAGAAACTACAGCTACGGCCACCTTCATGGCTCAATCTACCACAATTCCTGAACTTCAACCCGAAGCTGGAATCTTTTCATTTGATCTCACGTGGAGTGAAATTCAAACCTTGCAACGTAAATTCCTTCACTCGTTTCCCTTGCACTTCTGTTTAAACAATCCTCTCGACAAGCTTTTCTTAGCACCTCTTACTGTAAACCTTTCATATTTCAGCTCAACTCACAAGCCCTTATGGAGCTGTTGGCTTGCCGAGAAACCCTGCAAACAAGAACAAGGGAAAAATTGTGACTCTTGCTGAATTTCTAGAATTTGCTAAAGCCAAAGCTGTCTCTGGAGTTCTGATCAACATTGAGGTAAAGTTTATTCCTTTCTCTTAATATCAACCTTAGCACCATTGTAACTTGTACTGTGGAGGGTTTTTTTTTAAATACCTTATACTGTCGAGTATTCATGAAAGAAATCAGATGAAATGGTTCAAACTTTTAATACACATTCTATGATCTCAGAATGCAGCATACCTAGCATCAAAGAAGGCTCTTGACATTATATCTGCTGTTAACACCGCAATGAGCAATGCTACTTTTGACAAGCAGTCTACTCAACAAGTCCTAATCCAATCGGATGACACTTCTGTATTGTCCAAGTTCCAAGGCGTTCCCACGTACAAGAGGGTATTGGTCCTGAAGAACGATATAGGGGATGCGCCAAAACAGCCAGTGGAAGAGATCAAAAAGTATGCTGATACAGTCATGCTGAGAAGACACTCCATAACTCCGACTAGTGATGGCTTCGCTCTCTCTACCACCAAAGTTGTACAGGAATTGCAAAATGCCAGCCTTTCGGTGTTCGTCCAAGTTCTGAGGAACGAGTTCATTTCGCTCGCATTTGATTATTATGCAGATCCAGCAATAGAAATTGCAACCTATACCACTGGATTTCATCTCAATGGGGTGATGACCGAGTACCCTGCTACTGCAAGCAGACTTTTTAGTAAGTTCTTTGATATGCCATCTCTCATGTTCCCAAGTTTTGGTTGTGGCCAACACTTACTGATCTCATAACTCGATATGCTACTACAGGAAATCCATGTTCTGATCCCAACGCCAATCTCCAATTCGCCATCTTGCCAATAGAGCCTGGATCCTTGGTTAACATATTACCGAAGGAGTTGCAGCCAGAGGCTCAAGCCCCTTCGCCATCACTCACCCCCGAGGAGGTTATTGACCCACCACTACCAGCAGTAGCCAAAATCACCACCACCACACCCGAAGCTTCTGCACCAACAACACGTTCAAGCGATGGAGTGGCCAGAGTGGCTAATACAGGCCTTTCTTCTCTGGTGGCAATTGTGCTCTTGAGCTTACTTTCAATGGGATATTAGTTGCCATGACATTCACTTGTTACCATTTGCTGCTCTACGAAGTAAAATCTTTGTTCACATTTGCTATATACATAACTGATTACCCAAAACAATCAAACTCATTGGAAAGGGATCTTTACACAGAAGACTCAAATGGGTGTTTATAAATGTATAGAAACAACATTGACCATTATTTCTCTAACCAACTGCCATCAAGCACGCGTGCAGGAACCTACACAAGCCTGTTTGGTATGCGATGAATTGAATTCAAATTCAATTCATCTGTTTGGAAGTAAAAAAAAGAAGGTGAATTCAATTCCACTGGAATTCAAATCCCACTTTTCACCTTTTTTTTAATGAATTTAATTCATGTCCAAAACTACGTGAATTGCTCCAACTCTTATATTTTCCTCTTCTCCTCTTCTCCAATCGGCATAATAATAATAATAATAATAATAATAATAATAATAATAATTATTATTATTATTATTTTAATTATAATAATTAATATAATTTATTATTATTATTATTATTATTAAAGGAAAAATAA
>JAOSBM010000205.1:1042979-1059737 GCA_027568955.1 Erythroxylum tenue
AACCGCTCGCTTCTTTTCTTCAATTTCTCAACTGTGTCCAGGTGCCTATCCTCAACTGGTTTTGTATCTGAATCCTTATTCCCTATATCACCAGCAGCTTTCTCTTCAGCCAAGGTATGGCTTTGAACAGCTTCAACTCTTTTAGAGGGCTCATCAGCATGTTTACTGGCTTCTGAAGATCCACCATTATTATTTTTATCCACCCCTTTAAACTTTAAAGAAGCAGATGCCTTACTGCTGATACTGTAATCTCTCTCCTTGTGACTGGTCCAGCGTTCCAACTTTGACCGTCCCCTCCTGGACTCTTGTTGTTCCTCATCAGAGGAAGCATCCTCCTTGCGTCTTTTTGAAGGGTTCTGTCGTACTGGAACCTCATTATGACCACCTCCCTGCCCATTAATGTTCTTTAATCCCTAAGCCAAAGGATAAAACAATCATGAAGAGCATACTAAACTCAGGTGAACTAACTTCATGGACAATCTAGACTCTGACTAAAGCACATCCAAGCTGAATATTAACTCGAATTGCTAACATTACAACTTAGAAAGCTGAAAATATAGAGTTTGTCAGAGAAAAACCAGTTCTAGGTCCACAAGCCACACCATTAACTGGACTCAAGGCAAAGCAATATAGCTATCAAATCATAGCCCTAAAATTTTGCCAAGCAACTTCAAAATATAATCAGACAAGGAAAAAGAAACTAAGCTTCTGTCCGCTAAGCTAAATAATCCACTCCGCAGACCCTTGTAGAATATGTTTAAGATACTGGTTATAGCCATCAGAAAACTGTCATCAGCAGAATAAAAACATAGGACAGAACGCTTATAGTTTACTCCAACTTCCCAGACTAGATGTTACATAATGAACTTGGCCAAGGCAACAAAATCTTAAGTACAAACACTTCCCGTGAGCAAAAAAGCACAGATTTTGCTAAATGTAATGCATCAACCACATCGTTATGTAGGACCGATGAAGCTACTTCCCACACTTAGTGCCATGGTCAGAATTACCAGTTATTATGTATTTTGATGGAAAGACAAAAAGCCTCCGACCTGATTATAAGGGTCAATTAACTTGAAATAGTTGTACCACTCATGATTAGGATTCGTATCAACATGTGACTTAAGATTTGTGTCAGTTCCGAGGGAAGATATCGCCTCCCCTACTCAGCATTTTACACTCTTTTGACAAGATTGAGACATACCATCTCATCAGGGTGACCACTCTGATCATCATGCTTTCTTCGTGAACCAGAAGCACTACGATCACCCTCAGATTCTTTATTCTTCCTTGTATTTTCTTTAAGTTTTTTCTCTTGCATCTTTTGGTTATCAGTCATATCCATTGCACGATCTATTTGGGTACTGGATCTCTCCTGCCTGGATCTTTTCTCCTCGTCAGTGCTTCCTCGTATATAAGCATCATCATATCCTCTATGATGAGAAAGATTTTCTTCCTCCAGTCGATCTCTCCTCTTCTGTTGTTCACTGTTTCGAACTGCATCTTTAAAATGGTAGTCTTTGTCAGAAACTTTACTTTCATTCTTTATCCTGTTATTACTAGTCCATGCCTTGTCATCTGTACCACGTCCGCTCCTCATAGATCCCCTTCCTTCTTCCCTTTCTCGTTTTAGCAAGTTTTCTTCATGGGATTGTTTTAACCTGTACATCTCCTCCCTCTCCCTCGGCCTTTCTCCCCTGTCTCTGTGTAGCCAAACCTCATCTTTGTGCCTAGCAGAATGGTAATCATCAAGATTATCTCTAATTCTTTGTTGATCATCTCTCTTCCGTGGGTCCATATCATCATCCCTTTCTCTTCTTCGACGACTAGTATTTTCTCTGTGACCAAGTAAAATCTCATCCTTTTCAAGATGGTCTCTCCTTAAATATTCTTCATCCTTCTTTCTCTTGCTATGGTAATCATCTCCAATTTCATATCTACTCTTCGAACTGTCATCTCTTTCCCTGTGCCGTGAACTACCATCTTTATCATAAGGAACCCTGTAGCTCCCATTATACATTTGCTTCCTTGAATAAGGATGCTCATCTTTGTCAGTCCTTTCATTCTCCCGTATCTTACTTCTGTGTCTCGATCCAATATCATCTCCGCGATCCCTTTTCCTTGTGTCTTCATTCCTAACTTTTTTGAAATGTGGATCTTCATCTCTACGTTGCCAAGATCCATCAGGAATTTCACGGTCCTTTCGCCGATCATAACCCTCAGTCTTTATATGCAAGTGTTGGGCCAAGGTAGATTCTGAATCCCTACGAGGATAAGAACCCTCTCTCCCTTTCGAAAACATGCGACTTCTTTCCATTTCTTGTCTCACATCATGATCTCTTCTTCGCAAATCACGTTCATTTTCGTCAAGGTGCCTCTTCACACTACCTCTGCGTGAAGAGCGTCCACCTTGAACAACTTCCTCCTCAACATCTTGCCATTTTTGATAATCTTTACTGCTCCCAGATCTTCCTTTGCTGTTTTCACTGCTTCTAGCGGCAGATTGATCAGAGCGAGAATTTGTAATTCGCCTGTTCACAGAATGATTTTTATTTCCATCTTTGAGGGCATCAGTTGTGGTTTCCTCATTCTCAGTCACCTCGTCCTTTTCCATTCCAGAGCTCGCTTCAGCTACCACATGCTCATCAGGAGTATCATCTTTTTCCTCCATGCTCAAGTCCTTTCCATCCTTAACTAGGACAGGAGATGATAGTGCAGAACTATGTTTACCGTCCTTACTTTCAACTGATTCTTCCTCCACATTATCAAGGAATTTTCTGTCCCTAGAACTTCCGCTTACACTCAAACGAGGGGATCGGTCGAGTGGTCTTCCTTGAATTCGCCTGTGATGAAGAGGCAAGATTTAAGAAAATTCACTCATAAGTCAGGTCCTACTAACAGGAAACTAATAAAAAATCAAATAACAAAATCTGCAAGAGTTCAAGGAAATTTGGCATAGAGAAATATATTGATGCCTCAAAAAATTCAGTAGAAGTCATTTATAGTTTTATTCCAAAAATAGCATATTACCCAGGAAGGTAAAATTTGTAATTCCAAAAACTCCTGTACAAGCTGTTATGCAAAGTAAAATTTATTTTTCTGAGGAAAATCTTAAGAGATCCAGAATGGTTTCCTTTTTGTTAAAGCAAGTATTTTACTGTTTAGAAGGAAATCTCCTATTTAGTTTTTTTCCTATCTTGACAACAACCTAAGACTTTTAAGAATCCATGCAATCTACTTCCTTTCTTATGCTTCTTATTAGGGACTTGCCAGTATTCATTTAATTCAAGAGGAATACACCTCTGTCTTAGCTTACTTGAGTAGCTATTGTTCCGGTATCTCTTCACCTAGATTATGTTAGCCACTGTAACTTAAGCTACTGCTTAGAGCAATTTAACTGACCACTTGTTCCATTATCATATAATTCCAACATTCCCCATATTTCACATCAATAGCTTAATTTTCATATTCTTCTAATAACTTCCATATTAATTAAAACACCTGAATATAATCCCAAGTGTCAATGTTTAGGTAATTTTAGGAAAAGATGGCTCTCTCAACCAAACAAATCCCAAATACCAAAGTTGCTTCTATAATCTGTCTTACATCTAAGCCATGGATTAAGTAAATGACACCCAACCCTAGTCATTCCATACCTTGCCTCAATAGATGATGTCCCAACATCTCCACTAGGGTATATGGGAGGCTGCTTCCTAGAACCTGGATGATATTGACCTGATGCTTCTGGGTGAAAAGGCAACTTGGCCTCCCCATCAGGTATACTATCCTGAACAGATTCCATATACGGTGGCCTTCTTCCACCTCTTTGGCCAACATATGCCTGTGGCAAATCGTCAACATACTCAGTTTCCTTATGTGGTGTGTCATTTTCGGCTTCACGGGTCCTCTTAAGATCGTCTCTAGGAGGATCATTGGCCTCTCCATCCACCATGCCGTTTCCCGCTGAAGAATCATCATCCAATGCGCCCTGGCAAATAATCTGTCCATTGAAAATCTCCAGTTAGTTCACTTAGCATTCATGATCATCACAATCAGAGACTATTATGATTATTACCTCAATGATAGCATCAGAATCACGAACTCTGGGTGGTCGTGTATCGATGGAAGGAAGGCGCTCACCATAACCTGTTTCAACTTGTATTGCTCTTCCAGTTGGCTATTAGACAAATAAATGTAATCAGTGAGTCTTCAAACTGGTGTGAAACTAAACACGATCTATCATGAACAACTGAAATTATTAAAACTGAAGGGAAAATTTTATGCTTAAACAATGTGAGACAAAAAGGCTGAAGTCTCCGTATGGGTGTGTGCATGAGAGAGAGACAGAGACGGAGAGCATTGCAGCTCTGCTTTCATCAAGGAACAGAACATCATCACTTGATTTAAAGAAAACAACTTAATGAATAATAAGAAAATCAAAATAAACTTCTTGTTCGGAAGAAAAAATAGAAGATTAAATGATGTAGCTGAAGCATACTATAGGTGGCCGCACTCGAGCAGATCCTTTTGCTAGATCATTTTGTCCAGCATCTGTCTTTCCAAGATTCGAATTATCAACTGGAACATCAATACCACTTGCAGCAGCTAATTCTGGTGGCAGATCTGGATCATATTCCTAAAATGAAAATAACAGAAAGTAGAAATTTACTTTGCTCTTTACCAAGTAAAACATTAAAGGAAACACAGCTACAGGTGGCAGTTGTCTACTATACCAATTATACATGGCCATTTCTTACCTGTTCTGCACGTCCACTTTCATAAACACGAATTTTGCTTTGCATTGTAGTTTCCAAGCGGTGTTGTTCCTAAAAAATGGAATCCTGTAAGCATTTGTTTATTTGAAGAACCAGAACTTAAAAGCTTTAATTTTACCAGCTGTTTGCAATAATCTTTCCAGCTTTCCTCATTCAACCCGAAGTTAAAGAAGTCTGAAATGTCCACAACAGGATATTTCCATGGCTTCTCCTCAAAGCTATCAATGTCAACATCAAAAATGGTCCTGAAATCATATGTAGAAGCAATAAGTAATTCAGCAGGTAAAACAATTGCCATATTCTGTAGCTTACTACTTACTACATATACTACAATGCTGATCTTCTGCCACTACAGAAACTATTATGAGATTAATATGCACCATAACCTTTAATTCAGTTTGCCAATGCCACCACAAGTAAACTATATGGCATAGAGGATAAACATCAACTTATCCAAACTCAAACCAAGATGTTTCTCACTAAACTAGCAATTGTGAATAGAAAGAACTAAGAGTTTGAAGAAGTACATAGTTCAACCTAACCACAAAAAGAGGCACATGGTTACAATTTAACAGCCAAAAATACCTGGATTGCAGTCCAGCATAATTTTTTTTTGAAGGTACACAAGCCAACGCATTTTATTAATCAATTCCATGAATCATACACAGATGCACACATTCTTTGCTTTAAAAAAGAAAAAGAAAATAAAATAGCTTGACCCATTTCTACATCTAATTTTTCAAAACCATACACCCATTATCTTGACTGACATTCTTTGCTTAGAACAAGAGAAAAATTAATGATCCATTCAACCAGTTTTAAGTGTTAAGCATCCAGCCAAGGGTGAAAATACTTGACATATAGAACGAGAAAAGAAGATTGACAACCAATGAAATCATATGCAACCTCCAGAAGGAAAAAATTCAGCTTATGGAGTTGAAGAAAATGTTACTTGTGGGAAGGAAGTGTGAATTCCAGACCACCACCATAACCCCGCCCTGCCATATTGTTGCCCCAAGCAGTCCCATAACCTGGATGAAAACCCTTCTGCATTTGAGATCCACTTTTCATTCCTGTCGCTCGCCAATCACCCCTACCTCGACCAGGTATAGCACCCATGCTAATAGGAGGGCGAACTTGACCTGGAGCTCCTCCAGGACCAAAAGTTGTAGCTCCAGGAATTGGTGCTGCACCAGGCCTGACATACTGCATCCCCAGTAAGAAATAAGCAATTAAACAAACTAGAAAATACACTGTCAGAAAATATGAAGCCCCACAAGTCACTGAAACAATTGTACATGGCATCCAAATTCAAGCTTTACACATGCTCCAACGCCTAGTAGAGGACAACATGGAGAGTGTTAGGGTTAAAGTCAAATCAACTAGAACACCTTTACTCTGTCCTAAAAATGCATACCATCTATCAAGATACAGTAAGACCTTGTGCAAACAGGCGCGTACTGGTTAAAATTGTAAAATATTGATGGTATGTTACCACCAATCGCAACTTACAAGTAATCTGAACCCTCTTAATCAGAAAGAAGCTTTTGGTACAACCATAGAGAAGCAGAGAAACAAGGCTGAAGATTGGAGAGAAGCACTTTTTAGGTTGAACATCTTAAGAAGTGAGCGAAAAGATTTAAGATGGTAAAAATCAATATGATACTATAAAACAAAACCAATTGCAAGTCCAAAACTAAAGAGTATTAGTAGTAGTAGTTCAGTGAAAAGGGGCCCAAATATTATATGCTCCAACTAAGGTTAACCACTTGACGAAAGATTAGCAAGCCTTACAAGAAATAGTGGGAGTTTAGAAAAAGTTAAGTCCAACTAGCTGTCCTGTGGTCTTCTGAAGTAATAGAATAATGGTTAATTGAATCAATTTGGATGTTCTTATGGAGGGCACCAACTGGCTGTATTCTAAATGAAATTTCTAATCAAGTTAGTATTCTTTTCTACCTATTTTCCTTTCAACTGAACAAGGAAATGATTTTGCTATACGAAGCCATGAAAAATGCTCCCAGTTAAGTGATCTATGTGTTCTTTGTCACAAGTAATTAGCTAAGATCATTTCCTCCTTTAAGCTGTTAACCATGTGGTATTTCCACCATCATAGGTATATAAGTCAACCAGAGAACATTGAAATTGAACCTATGAGCCCAATTGCCACAAGCTAAGTATGCAACAATTAAATTAACAAAGTCAATCCAACCCCAGAATTGGAACCTTCTCTCTGAAACTTTTATTTCATCTAAAGATGTTTATTGGACTGCTTAGGCATATCACGACCACAAGATAGTGTACGGAGAACAGCTCAACTCTCATCCAAGGGAGGCAATGGACATCCAAAGATCTTTGATGACTGAAATCAGGGCTCTCAAAGACATTTTGCCATAATGATTAGATATTTATCAATCAGTAATCTCAGTGCAGAGCTTTCCATCTAATCACTGAGGGAAGCGACCAAGATGAAGAAGTGCAATGATTGGAACTGTTTTTCGAAATTCCACATTGTCATCTATGGCTGTAAAAGATTCTATGTCTTCATTCTTAGAACACCGAGTCAGCCACAGACAGGCGTGCAAGATTTCAAAGATCAGAATTCAAAATTGAGTACCAAAACTTCTTTTGTAGGTTCTGTAGCTTGACGCCAAAACTTGGGTCAAAAAATCAGAACATCAATACAAATGAGTTTTAAAGATAAAGCTGTCAAGAAAAATACAAAACCACATCGCTCAGTGCCTATTAATCACTTAATAATAGACCGCAAGCCACTATCATTGAACTTCAAGTGGTATTTATAAATAAGTGAGTTCCACCTTTATCATTCAATTTCTTCAAAACTTGGAAACCATGTACAACACTCTACAAACTATGTAATCTTGAAGAACAGCAAGGGGCAGAACATGAACCCCATTTACAAGATTAAATAAAACACCATGTATAAGATTAAAGAAACCATCTTTGCTTTTACTTTTCTCTAACATCATACAACAACAACAACAGCAGCAGCAGCAGCGTCACTGACCTTAAACTGAGAATGAAAGGAGTGATGATAAGGATGACCGCTGTACCCAATCTTGGGCACCACCATTGCATTTCCTTTTCCTGCAGCCTCCCCGCCTTCCTTCCTCTCCCCTTCTGCTCCGACAACAGTAGCATCTTCTCCACCTCCCCAGTCCTGCTCCTCCATGGGCTGGCTGGGCTCTCCATCAGCCACAATTACAAAATTGTCCTCATCACCTTCGTCGTCGTCAACTCCTCTCTTCATGCCCATTGGTCCATGGTTGTTATCATTCAACACTATCTGCAAATCATCTTCACTGTCACTATCTTCCTCCTCCCAATCTTCTTCTCTTTCTCCACCCGTCTGAGCTCCGCCTCTCACGGCAACGGCGGAATCTTCAACACTAACGGAAAGCCCCGGGATCGCCGGAGCCGAGTCCTCGATGGTGTGAGTGTCCTCGATGTCAAATTTCACATCTTTATCATCACCCTCGAACTGAAAACCACTCAAATCACTGGAATTCGCATCGTTGTTGGTCGCGGCAAGAGGGACCAAAACCCTAGGTCCGGCGGCGGAAGCGGGACCAGATGGGCCCAATTTCGGGGGGTTAACAGGCGGGACTTGATTAGAAACGGCACGGGATGAGCCGTAGAGGATCTCGTCGTCCTCCTGGTCGCCAAGGAGGTTGAGATCGATCGGACGGTGAGGGGGTTGAGGTCCAGGAGCAGAAGCATGGGTACGCGGAGCAGAAGATGAAAAAGGAGGCAAAACATCGGTGTAGAGATCTCCGAATTCATCTTCGTCTTCCATTACAGAAAGAATCGAACAAAAAAGAGAAGAGGAAACTCAGAGAAAGCTGAGCCTTTGAGAGGGAGAGATGACGAGAGAACAGACGCGAAGTTTGTGAGGGGACGAGAAAGGGTTTTGATTCGAGGTTTGTGGGCGATGGAGGCTAGGTGGGCTTCTCCTCTGGGCTTCTTTAGCTCTTTTTATATTTAATATAATAATAACCATTTTAAAACAATGTATTTGTCTTTATCGGACTGTACGTAATATAATAATAACAACATTTTATAATAAACAAAAAAGCTTAATTAATATCAATTATTTTTGAAGATATATTTAAATTAATAAAATATAAAACTACTATATCTCAATTTCATTTTAAAACCATTATAACAAGTAAATAAAATAAAATAAAACAATTATTAAAAAAGTATTAGGTCAGCAACATCACAAGTTGTTAGTAATTTCATTGTAATCGAGTTAAAATTTAACGTTTTTTAACAGTTAGGGTCTTAAGTGTTTTCTTCGAAATATTAGAGTTAAACTTATCGAATGGTATAAAACTTATGGTCAAAATTGATCTTTTTGTCAAATTTTGTTTTTATAAGTAGGTCTCGGGTAGTCCCATCTTGAGACCCGCAAAAAATATTTAGAAAATATCAGGTTAACACTGATTTGACATTTAATAAACGGGTTAAATTTTATTCGATACCTTAATTCCATTAAAATGATTATTATCTAATAAAGCCAAATATTTTAAAGAAAATAGAACAATTAAACTTATTAATGTACATAAATTTTAGTTCAATTCATATTTAAGTTGACTAAATTTTTAATTAGATTTTAGATTAAAAATTTGGTTCGACTAAATTAAACTTTTTTTATAACAATTTTGTTTAATTTAATTTTTTAAAACTATATGATATCATTTTAAAAAGTTAAAATCATGCTTTGAAATGATTAGGTCGTAACTTAGCCTATTATAATCCTTAAGCATAGTCATTTAATGTGTGTGGGCTTAGTAATGGGTCAATTTGAACTTAAATTTCTAAGTCCGACCCAAAACTCAATTAAGCTCGAACCTCATGACTCTAGCTCAAACCTATTTTTTTTTTAAAATGAGATAAGTCCAAAAATTAGGCCTACATGCCACCCTAACTATATGGAAGGTTTGAGTCAAAGGTTTCATTCCTCAATTTATTCAATAAAAAAATCATACATAATACAAAATAATAATTAATAATTAAAAATTACACCAATTCAACTAGTTTAATTCTAAAAATCTTGTTTTCAATTTACTTTAAAAAGTCGTATTATTATAATCAATTAGATTATTAATTAATCAAACAATTTTTTTAAACTAGCCAATTTTTATTAATCAAAATTAATTAATTAATTTTCATCTAATAGTCTTATTTTTCAATAAGTAAAAACAGTATCCTTTAATCATATTTCAAATTCTTCAATTTTACTTAATATTTAACTATTGTTATAATAATATAATACTAATTGAACCTTTTAAATCTTAAATTTTTTATCTTCCTAGCTTAACTTCTGATCTAACTTTTAAAACATTGATAAAAACTGGCCTATTAATGCCAGAAAAGTTATCATACACTGTTTAACATCAACACACCTCCATTAAAGGTGCTCCAACAATATTCATAAGATGCACATTCCTTGGTTCAAATGGAATCTTAACTTGCCTTGCTCTCTTTACAAGGGCATAACCAAAGCTGCAAATACTGAAACAAATGGATCTAAAACCTGATTTGGCTAGTGCAGAACATACACTTGTTTTTATGACAAACTACAAGATGCTTCTGTGCCCATATAGTTATGCTTCAAGAATAAGTTCCATGACCTTTCGTTACACACAAAAATGTGCAAAACATGAGATGAGAACTAACAATCTTCTATGCGAGGAGAGGAAAGGGTTAGATTGGAATTGAAGAAGACAAGATATGACAAAAACATATCCTTATACAAACTTTTACTACTGCATGTTCCATCACACAAGTATGGGCCAATGTTATCCACTCTCAATGATTAGTTCCCGATGTGTTAAAGAACTGATTTGGGGTAACCGTGTAAGAAAAGGAAAGGTTCACCGAGTTTACATAATTCCATGCAGGTGCTAGTATAGATAGTGAATCACTTCCAATGTCATACATGTGTACAAGTGGAGTAACTCCATAGACAACAACATTATGGTCATGATTGATTCTATGTAAATAAGAACCGAATAAGATGGAAACAAAAGCATCACATCGAAAATGATGCACTATGAGACCTCACAATCAATTCCTACCAAGTGGTAGCGATCTGCAAGTAAAAGTCTCCTTGAAATCTGACTTCTTTGAAGAAGTGAAAATGGAGGCATATACCTCCTTAGTTGCATTAGCTGGTGCCACAGCCACTGCCTTGAACCTTTTCACTGCAATGCCATCTCTCCCTCCTTTGGCATTCTCAACTTTCCCATTTCTTTCCAATTTACCATGAGCATTCTCTGGGCCTTTAACATCAACGATTCCATGCTTTTTTCCACTAAAGCGAGATGAATCCGAACCTGCAATGCAATCTTCACCAACAACCACTTCCCCATTCTTCACCTTCTTCGGTTTCTTATCCTTAACTTTTGCCATCTCCTCCTCCATTTTCTCCCTCAAGGCTGCCACCTCCTCCTCATTCCCATTTATCACAATCTTATCACAATCTTCAAAGTCCTTGTAACAAACCAAACAGGATGATGATTTCACCTCCTTCAATGCCTTAGCACTCAAAACATGACCACAATTCCTCAAAGCATAAAATTTGTACTTTCCATTAAACTCTAGTCCAGTTATAGGGCATTGAAACCTCCCATTATCTAACTCCTCCCCACGAATAGGTTCTAGCTTTATATTGATCATATCCTTCAGACCCTTTATGTACCCAAAACCCTTAGGTAATTTCTTACCTATCAAAGCCTCTACCAATGCTTCCTTGTTAAAAACATTACCAAGACGATCGATGACACAGGGTTCCGTCAAAGGCTCGTTGGAGAGCGCGCAATTGAGCCATTTAGAAAGTCTCTGCTCATTCGGGTCCACCTTATCGGGCTTCTTCTCTGCGTACATTTTGAGATAGCAGTCCCGAGACTCCGCTCCTGTCGCTCCGCCGTCTCCACCCCCGCCGTAGAGTCGTGAGCGCAAAACGAGGGTGGAAAGAGGTGAAATATCGAACCTAGAGATCTGGGTCGATTCATCGACAGGCTTTCCATTGAGAGTGAAGTAAAAGTTGGAGGATTTATGCTCATGTGGGAGGAGACATAGCTTGAGGTCGTGAAGCGTTAGGGTTAGGGTTAGGGCAGGGTCAAGGGTTAGGGTTCGTGTTTGGGAACATGGGGATTGAACAAGAAATTGTTTAAATTTATGCATTCTGTAATGAGATTCAGGGTTCGATTTGGTTAATCGATTGAATTGAGAAGGGTTTTGATTTGGGAGATTTCGAGGGTAGGAGACGAACGAGAGAGTCTATTGTAGGACATTGGCGGTCTTCTTGTTATTTATTTGTTCCTGTACCCGACCCGAACTCAAACACTCGGCCCAAAAAACTTCTTTTTTTTTGAACAAGGCCCAAAAAACTTCTTTTAGTTTTAATTTTTTTAAGCTTCTTGAATTGAATGGTACTCAAAAGAAAATTAAAAAAAGGGAGTTGTTCATAATTAGTTGTTAAAAAAATCTCAATTGTTGATTTAACTATTTCATTTATTTTTAACTAATAATGTTATTTTAATTAATAAAATTATTGAAAATTTTTCTCAAGTTTTTATTTTTAAATTTCTCTTTAAATTTTGTAAAATATGTCTAACATCGTTATTAATATTTTATAAGCACCGGTTAAAATAATAAAAGATGTTTATTTTTATTTTTTGTTTCTTATAAATATTGTGAGTGGTCTTCGTAAATAACAAAATGAAGCAAAATAAAGGAAGGAGAAAAGTACGCCCTAGGTAGGCGCTCTTCCAATCCTTACCTAAGATTGGGACTAATCAATCCAAATTTATTTACCATTCTAGACAATGTACACATAATTTTCTGTTAATTAAACAATCTTAAAGTGATTCCGTTTAATTAATAATTTTCTATTAATTAACCAGAATCTAATTTAATTATTAATCGATCCAAATTTTAAAAATTTAAATTAAGGGCATATTTAATTCTTTTCTTCCTTGTTATGTCATTTTTATTAAAAAAAATAAATAATTTATTAAAACACGTTTTGACGAGTATTGTTGCCGTTTTAAAAATTGTAACAAGTTTACAAAAACGTAAAAATAAGATTTAAAAAAAGGTTTTCTTATATTCTAAAACAGATTCTACGCCAAGTCTTCTGCATCTTCAGGTAATGATTTTTCTAGTGATTATTCCAAGTTTGTGTTTGCTTTTGTTGCTTGTTACTATGCTATTTTGTTCCTACGATTTTTCCATGTATTTTGTTATTTGTGCTTGCTTTCGTATCTCTCCACTACTTTGTTATTCTGTTTCTGCGATTTCTCCAATGCTGCATTACTTCATGATAGTAACCGATTCATACGGCGGGAGATGCAGTTAGGAATAACAAATAACAGATTAGCAGTTAATTCGTTGATTCTTTCATTGTTGCTTCTTGTATAAATAATAACAGCTTGCTTGTACCAAAATATAACGAAGTGAATGAATCTGAGAAATCCAAAGAATCACGGTGAATTCTTGGTTATTCATAAATTGTCCTGAGTCTTATCATTGGTATCAAAGCTTTTCCGATCCTTGGCCACGGCAAAGGAAACAAGGTCCCATGATCTCGAGAAGCGAGTTGAATCGATGATTAATGAAATCAACCAGAGGCAAGAGGCAATGCGTAAACACACTGATGCGAAATTTGCTGAACTCACAGAGTTGATTCGAGGTATTAGCTTACAGAACCAAGAAAGGGTAACAACAATGGCATATGCGGAATCTGGTAGCCGTGAATCGCATGTGGGTGGAATACGACAGAGTTGAGGCAAATCTACTTGCTTAGAGTTTCCTAAATTCACCGGCGATGGGTTGGATGGGTGGCTATTGCGCGTTGATTATTTTTTTGAGGTGGCTGATGTTTTACCGTAGAGAAGGTGAAGATCGTAGCTCTGCATCTCGAAGGGAAGGCTCTTCAGTGGCACCAAGGCTTTGTT
This sequence comes from Erythroxylum tenue, assembly GCA_027568955.1. Lineage (NCBI taxonomy): Eukaryota > Viridiplantae > Streptophyta > Magnoliopsida > Malpighiales > Erythroxylaceae > Erythroxylum > Erythroxylum tenue. Next base: position 1,056,742 of record JAOSBM010000205.1, read on the forward strand.
AGCCTCAAAGGCACCACTGCTTATGATAATTGGAAGGAGTATGTGATTGCTTTGACTGCTCGTTTCGGTGATAAAGCTTTTGAGGATCCAGTTGCTGATCTACGGAATCTCAAATAGGTATCAACTCTCCAAGTTTACCGTGATGCTTTTGATGAGTTATATCCTAAGGCCGGTATAAGGGAAGATCAAACATTGAGTTTTTCCTTGTTTGGGTTAGTAGATGAACTGCAAATGCCAGTTCGTATGTTTAAGCCTAAGACCTTAGCTGATGCATATGCTCTCTCTACGCTCTAAGAATTGACTGTGGCCGCGATTCAAAACAAACCTAAGCCATCATTTTCCAAGCCGACCTTACATTCTGCCAACACAAATTTTTCCCACTCTAAGCCTATATCAGTTTCAACACCGGTGCTACAAACATCAACCACTCCTGTTATTGCTCCGAAGGGACTGTCTACTGCCAACCTTCCTTATAATTCTAATAGAGCCTCTATAATCACTAATAAGGAGATGAATGAACGTAGGGCAAAGGGGTTATATTTTTGGTGTGAAGAGAAGTATACTTATGTTTTTGGTGTGAAGAGAAGTATACTATAAACCATAATTGCAAGAAGAAACATTTGTATGTCATGCACTTACTGCCTGATTGTGATGATGACTTAGAGGAGGATTCTATACTGGAAGTTGGGAATGATATCGCAGATGTTCATCTTTCACTGCATGCTATGTGAGGTCTATCTGGAGCTCAGACTATGAGTATTAGGGGGGACCGCAATCATAAAAGGTTGAGAATTCTGGTAGATACGGGTAGCACTCACAACTTTTTAAGTGCTACGATGGCAGCCAAGCTTAAATGTGTGCTCACACCAGCTGCTGCAGTTTTTATGGAGGTGGCGAATGGTCAGAGTTTACAGTGTAATAATAAATGCTTGAATTTTGAATGGTAAATGCAAGGTACTTGGTTTACTGTTGATATGTATATCATTGATTTGGACTCTTATGATGTTATATTAGGGGTCCAATGGCTGTCGACGTTGGGGGAGATCAGCTGGAATTTTCGGACTATGAGGATGACCTTTATGGTGCGTAATGAAGAAAAAATATTACAAGGGGAGGATTGGAAACTTAGAGGGAATGAGTTGAATTGTCTTACTTTATTGAGAAGTAGTTAGAGATTGCAGCAATTGGTGGCAGTCCTGTGGGTGAGGAATTGTCTTGCTGCAAACTAGACAGTGGTGATCGGTGGCCTGAATTGGAGTTGTTAGTGACACAATATAGTGATATTTTTTAGGAGCCAAATTCCCTACCACCTAAGCGCCACATGATCATAGAATACCATTGAAGGAGGGTGCTTCTTCAGTTAATATTAGGCCGTGTAAGTATGTAGCCACATAGAAGGATGCTATTGAAGCCTTAATTGGTGACATGTTGCAAGCTGGAGTGATTCAAGCCAGTACAAGTCCTTATGCAAGTCCCATTGTATTGGTAAGGAAGAATGATGCTACATGGAGGCTGTGTATTGATTATAGGGCATTACACAACCTGACTGTGAAGGATAAATATCCTATTCCAATGATTGAGGAGTTGTTGGATGAGTTAGGCAATGCTTCTTACTTTTCTCAGATTGACCTTAGATCTGGTTATTGGCAAGTACGAATGTATGAACCTGATAATCCTAAAACCGCTTTCAAAACCCATGAAGGCCATTACGAATTCTTGGTTATGCCATTTGGCTTAACCAATGCCCTGGCCACGTTTCAAAATCAGATGAATACTGTGTTCAAAGCTTTCTTGCGGAGGTTTGTTTTGGTTTTCTTCGATGATATCCTCATTTACAGTGCTTCCAAGGAACAACACGTGATTCATTTACAGCAGGTGCTTCAAGTTATGAGGAAAAATCACTTACTTGCTAAACAATCTCAATGTGCTTTTGGATGTCAATCAGTGGAATATCTCGGGCACGTTATCTCCAAGGATGTGTGGCAACTGACGACAGTAAGATTACTGAAGTCCAACAGTGGTCTGTACCGAAAACTCCAAAACAATTGTGCCTCACAGGGTATTGCAGACGTTTTGTTCAGAATTATGGGGCCATTGCACGACCATTGGTAGATTTACTGAAAGAGTTTGTTTTTTTATGGAGGAATGACCACCAGACTGCGTTTGTTAAATTGAAGGAAGCAATGGTGACTGCTCCGGTTCTTGCATTACCTGACTTCATCAAAGATTTTGTCATCGAAACCGACGCATCTGGCACTGGCATTGGCGTTGTCTTGATGCAGAGTGGCCATCCAATCGCTTTCATCAGCAAGTGTTTGTCTCCTCGGCATCAATTGTTATCCGCTTATGAAAGGGAACTTTTTGCCATTCTTTTCGCTGTCAAGAAGTGGCATCATTATCTGCAGGCCCGAAAGTTCATCATTTTTACTGATCATCAAAGTTTACAGTACCTGCTGGAGCAACGGCTTAGTACTCCTACACAACAAGCTTGGATGGCTAAATTGATGCAGTTCAATTATGAAATTCGGTACAAGAAGGGCGTTGACAACAAGGTTGCGGATGCTTTGTCCAGACAACCTGAGGTATCCCTACTTGCCTTGACCTCCTTTATTCTTCCCACTGAGTTATTTACGCAGCTTCAAGAGACTTGGCAATCTGATTTGCATTTGTCGTCTATTATCCTGGAAAAAGTGCAAAATCCTCATTGTCATCCTAAGTTTTCTTATTTGAATTCTCAATTGAGAAGAGCTGGTCGACCGGTTGTTGGGAAGAATGTGCTTCTGCAAAATAAGCTCCTTGAAACATTTCATGCATTAGCACTTGGGGGTCATTCTGGAGCTATGGCTACGTATAAACGATTGGCTGCTTTAGTGTATTGGTCGAAAATGTTGAAAGATGTCAGGGAATTTGTCAGGCATTGTGTTGAGGATAACAGAAGATAAGAATGATTTGAATTAAAGGATAAGAATGATTTGAATTATTAGATAAGGATTGTA
>JAOSBM010000205.1:1086192-1097414 GCA_027568955.1 Erythroxylum tenue
GGAAATGAGAGGACCAAGTACTGTCTTGCTTCTAAGGTATGCAATCCACTATAGTAATATTTCGTCATACTTTTTGTACACAAGTTACTGATTAGTTATCAGGATTGTTGACATAATGAGATGAGGACGAGATTTTTGGTTTATCCCTTTGACAAATATGACAAAAAGGCTTTAAAACGGATTTCAGATTATCCTATCAAGGTAGAAGTTGACGAATTGGTTTGGTGATGTCAGTTTTAAGAATATGATAATGGCCACCCATCCTGGTATATGACCTAAGCGTACCATCACAAGTTCAAAACTAAATAGTGAATATGTTATTTATGTTGATAGTTTTCTCTATGTTGTTTCTATTTTTAGTTTTATTACTTCTTTTTTTTCTTTTTTGTTTGGTCATGACATGTCAAAAAGACAGTAACAGATATGTTTTTGGTTTTTTTCAGTTTTTCTTTTTCATAATCTCATTATCTTGTTCAAAGCGAAGGGACTCAAAACTATTTGTTTCTTAACATTAGTTCCTGGAATTCCCTCACATCCTAAGCTGAAAATTTAGAGAAGTAATGTGGGTTCAATACATTGAATTATTAAAAATTCAGAAAGCAGAACATAAACTTCAGGGAACGCAACATCCCACTGAAGGTGGTTTCCCTGCTTAACATTTATATCTAATTTTTCTTCGATGACTTTCACCATGTAGATTTGCCTGTGTTTGAGGCCCTCCATGGACAAGATGTACTGAATATTTATACCTGGGACTTACATACGTCGATTGCATTCAAATGCAGATTCCGCTGGGGGTGGTTTTAGCCATTCCGCCCTTTAATTATCCTGTCAACCTTGCTGTTTCAAAGATTGCCCCTGCATTAGTAGCAGGAAACTCCCTTGTACTCAAGCCTCCGACTCAGGTATCTCATGAATGTCTTCCTTAGGAGGATGAAATCTTTTGAATTTGTTTCTATATGTAAATCTACTAGGGATAACTCTATGAATATAACCATTAACTTGTTTCCAGGGTGCGGTCTCATGTCTCCATATGGTACACTGCTTTCACTTAGCTGGCTTTCCCAAAGGCCTGATCAGCTGTGTTACTGGGAAAGGTTCAGAAATTGGTGACTTCCTTACTATGCACCCTGGGGTTAATTGTATCAGGTAACTCATTGTTTGTTTTTCCGTAGTCCGTTCTTTACAACAATTTACACAAATAAAACAACCAAGGGGCATTCTTTCTATGCAGTTTCACTGGCGGAGACACCGGTATTGCCATTTCGAAGAAGGCCAGCATGATCCCTCTTCAGATGGAGTTGGGAGGAAAAGATGCCTGTATTGTGCTTGAGGATGCTGACCTGGATTTGGTAGCTGCAAACATAATAAAAGGAGGATTTTCTTACAGGTTGGGAAGTTTTTATAATTTTTTATAAAGTTTTACATTAGGAAAATGCAATGTAGAAGATTTATAGGAAACTCAATATAGTTCTGCCTCCAATCATGTCCATCACTCTGAAGTTCTGACATTTTTGCCATATCTTCTTTAGCGGCCAACGATGCACTGCCATTAAGGTTGTCTTGGTGATGGAATCAGTTGCTGATAGTCTTGTTGAGAAAGTAAATGCAAGAGTTGCAAAATTAAGAATTGGGCCACCTGAGGATGACTGTGATATCACTCCAGTAGTTACAGAATCATCTGCCAACTTCATTGAAGGACTTGTTATGGATGCTAAGGAGAAAGGAGCTACATTTTGCCAGGAGTATAAAAGAGAGGGCAACCTTATCTGGCCCTTGCTGTTAGATAATGTAAGGCCCGATATGAGGATCGCATGGGAGGAGCCTTTTGGACCAGTTTTGCCAGTTATAAGGATAAGTTCCGTCGAAGAAGGAATCCATCATTGCAATGCCAGCAATTTTGGACTACAGGTACAGACCATTTTCATTCTTAACCTTTCATCTTTAGTTAGTTTGGACCTTGATAGAATTCAATTTTTCTCTCCAGCTGTGACTCTAACACTTCTAATCCATACAGGGGTGTATCTTCACAAATGACATCAATAAAGCATTGTTGATCAGTGACGCAATGGAAACCGGTACAGTTCAGATCAACTCCGCACCTGCTCGCGGTCCAGATCATTTTCCTTTCCAGGTGAACCAACTCTCAAAATATTACAAGGATAGCTTGCTTCTAAATTTGACTTCACTGCCCAATTCCGGACTAACAAATGCTTTATCTATAGGGTTTGAAGGATAGTGGGATTGGATCTCAAGGTATCACAAACAGCATTAACATGATGGTCAAGGTCAAGAGCACCGTTATCAATTTACCTGCCCCTTCTTATACCATGGGTTAGTATCTTCTATTGAGATCGGTATTACTTGTAGGTAATTAGTAAGTTTGAGGAAATTCTTCTCTCTTTTAGAGCACAAACTTCTACCATGTGCTGTCAATTCTCATCCGTCAATAGTTAAGCGTAGAATAAGGGATGAAGATATATCGACTTGCTCGTGTACTATAAAGTATTCCGTTAGTGAATTATCACAACAGTGGATGCTTTGATATGTTCTTGTGCATCATTTTCATTCGAATGCACAATATCAGGACTTGGTAACTTATCTGGAGGATTACATCCTAAACTAAATGATTTGGCATGTCAGAATAAATTTATTTTTAACAAGCTTGCCCCTTGATGTCCCTGTCATTGAAAGGATCTTGTAATATGAATCATATTCGATATCTGCTATACTTTCCAATTCATTAGTGTGAAAAGAAAATACTGTTATGAAGAGAAAGTTTGAGTGTACTTTGAATTTGAAGTGCAAGAGTGAGTGAGTGCTGTCAAAACTTGGTGTTTCTAATTTTTCCTGGAAACACATAACAGTCGACCAAACTATAACAATGACCAAGTCAAGTCATAAAGGAGGATGTTGCTTGTATTGGGTATTCTTTGTTGTTGGGTTTGGACTTGTTCATGGTGGAGTTGGTTTTTCATGCTGTTTTGTTATTGGTCTTCATGGTATCTCCGAAGGATGGCATTTGTGCTTGGATTGACTCTGTCTGAAGTCAATGGGATTAACCATTCTTTAAAAAAAATATTTAGGTTTTAAATTAGGTTCGATTTTGATTGTTCAAATTTGAGTATTTAGACTTAATCAAACTTAAGTTTGACAAATTTTGTAAAATTTGACTAATTAAGATATTTTCCAATTTAAATAAATTCACCTAAATTAAACATGTTAAATTAAATTTGATCGGATTCGCTCGTTCTTTAAATAGTTTTTTTTAAATGTATGGTTCATATAGTTATTAAAACTAAAAATAACTGGATTGAGTTCTTTTTTTTTAGTCGTCATATTATTAACCTTAGCAACATTTGGTCCTTTTTTTTTTAATCTTTTTCTCCTGTTTAAAAAGACCAATATAAGGATGAGAAAAATAATTAAATAGAAATCGATTAATTTATTAATAATCGGTCAATTTTAGTAAATTAATTAGTTCTTATAAACTAAAATAAATCAATTAATTTTTATTTATTAATTTATTTTTTAATTAAACTTCAAATTCTTCATAAAAGGCAATCTTTTTTTATCATATTTCAAATTCTTTAATTTTATTTAATCTTTAGCTGGTTTATGACGATTTAATATCGATTGAATTTTTTAAACCTTAAATTTCTTATCTCAATATTTACCTTTCGGTTCAGTTTTTTAAATATTATTTCTTCTTTTCGTTGCAACTTTCAATAATAGAAGACATTAAAAGGAGTAATATAAGGGGAAATTATAAATTCTGTCTCTGCAAATTGAGGTTGAAGAAAAAAATTAAATAAAACACAAACACTTGTATTAAATTAACCATTTACTCATACTTCATTAACACATTTTTCAATATTTTCTGGATATGATTGAGAAGATCTTCAACTTTATAATAACTACATTCAAGTTGGACCGTCCAAATTTTTTATAATGAAGAATAAGATGATTCCTTAGTTTATTATAATCATTTTTTCATTATTCTCTTCTCTATTTTAAAGTTAAAACTTTAGAGTTGACTATATTATATTGAAACCCTAGAGATTCGATAGCTACAGCTACGAAATTTCCATCTTCATTCCCATGTCTTGCATAGTTAGTCTACATGACGATCCTGATTCCTGACATATAATAATGTTAAAAACAGATATATAATTCAGTAGGTATATAAGTTGACGAAGGGAATATGTTTATATTTTTTATATAACATTGACATCTTCAAAACTCGGTTAAAGTTCTGTTGAAGTACGAGATCTGAAAAGGTTTGATAGTACGCAACTTTATTCTTAAAAAATAATTAAAATCCTACTTATTAGAGATATATAGCTTGTTGATATGAAAATTGAATTATAAATGTAATACGTAGTATAAACCTTATTACGTACTCAGGATCAATATGAAAGGATTAAAAACGAAAGTAATGCAGAATACCTGATTTCGATTCCATCTCTGATTCTAATGTCGATTTCGAGCTCCAAACAATCACGAATCTTTCGGGACCTTTACTGAAAGTGTTTCCCGACATGTGGTTTAGATGTTTCTACAGTTTTTTCAATACGTAAGCTTTACTAACGAGTCAGAGATTCCTTATGCTTACGATTAATATAAGCAACTGTAGAAGACCTTAAACTATATATAGCTTCCATATCGATTTTCCCATCACAAGGCCGATATGAGTTTGGTCCACACTAATTGAGATTTATTTTCTACACGGACTTCGACCCATTAATTTAGATCATTTATTGGGTTACTTTATTATTTTTATCTGGATCAAATTATGTAACTTAACCGATAATTGATTGAAAAATAAAAAATGCAATTAATAGTTGTCCAACTTTATGGGAAATGAAAAAATTGTCCAACAACAACAAAAATTTAATACTTTTTGCTTTATGAAAGTTGTGGAAAATGAATTAAACTGTAAACAAAAAGATATAAAGAATCAATCAAATAAATATAAACAATAAAAATCAAATAAGAGAATAACAAATCATAAGCAAAAGTGATATCAAATATTCCTTAAGATAAGTTTTAAACTGCTCTCTTTTATTATAATTAGTATTAATTTTGATTTCGATATAAAGTTTATAAACAACATTATTAATCAATTTTTAAGCGTGTTATTCTCTTAAACATGATTTAAATTTATCGATCATCAAAACCCTTCTCAATGTAGAGATATATAAAATTGAGAAAGGGTTCGGATCTAGTTTAATCAGATCTAATTCGACTCGAAATTAACATATCAAATTTTGTTAACTTAACAAGATCCATTTTCGTCTTTAGATCAGAACTCATGTCATAAGTTGTGAGAATTCAGAAATTCAATCTCAATGCTGAGAACGATTTTACATAAATGATGATGATATAAAGCACTAATGTTAAGGTGCCATTGTACACAGAAGATGAAGATGAAAGTGGGGGGATAAATATAAGGAGATGGTGGGGTCAAAAGCCCTTGTTTCAACTAGTAGAATTAGGGATCAGCATTAGCCTTGTTCACTAGACACTTCTTCCCAACAAGAAATTACCTTATCATATTTTAAAATTGAACCGAAAATTACATTAAAATAATTAAAAAATTCAAAATTATTATAAAATTGGTTAAAATTTGAATAAAATTGAAGAATTTAAAATATAATTAAAAGAATTCATCTTTATTCATAAAAAGTTTTCAAATTTAATTAAAAAAGAGAATCATAAATAAAAATAATTAATAGAAACTAATTAATTTACGAAAATCGGCTGATTAATTAATAAATTAGTTCGTTTTGTAACAATAAAAATTATTCAGATAAATCGAACAGAAAAATTAAAAATAAAATTAAAAATTTTTATAATTAAATCAACTCAATTAAAAAATTATTTGATAATTATATAAGGGATATATATAATTATAATGTGCATCCAAGGAATTTCTAGTGGTCGTTGATATGATGTAATTTGAAATTTGACTTCCAACTAGTCGAAGTCGTTGGTTTACTAACCATAGTACGACCAAAAGCCCACGAAAGGAGAAGAGAAGCGAACACAATCGCAACGTAAACATGGACAAAACCTAACTTCAGTTTCTCAATTTAATGCGTTTCTCAAACACCAAATCCTTTACAACGCATCCTCCACTGATATCCGTATCTATCTTCGTCTTCCAAGCCCCCAGAACCCTTTTCTCTGTAGTATGAGAGATATGCAGCAACCCATGAACTCACTACTCAGCCCTTCTTCTTCCTCTTCTTCTCTCCAAGTTCAGGACCTGCAACTGCAACAACAGATCCATGGCTCACACTTCGACACCTCCTCTTCGTCCAACGATGATTTCCTCGAGCAAATGCTCTCTACCATCCCTTCCTGTTCATGGGCAGACCTCAAATCCCCGTGGGAACTTAACCCCACCTCAAACCTCACCATGCCCTTGAATTCAGGCAAGTCCCGCGAGGAAACTGCGTCCGAGAACAACGTTGGGTTTCACAACCTGGACGAGTCTGCAATTTTAGCTTCCAAGCTCAGGCAACAGCAGATCAGCGGAGGGAATTATTCGGTTGCCGCCGCCAATCTTATACTGCAACAGCAACTTATGATGCCTCCAAGCGAAGTAGTTGACGGAACTGTCTTCTTCTTCTGCTATCTCTTTTTCATTCTGTGTTCTGATGGAGTTGGTTCTGATTCAAGATTCCATTCTTATTTATTACAGGGAGGAGAAGGTTCACTGTACAATGGATTCGGAGCTGGATCTATCCATGTGACGGGTCAAGGATCGAGCCAGACTCAACAACATTTTCACCATCCTCAGGCACGATTCATTCAACAACAAACATTGTTCAACACTGAGAGTCATGTTCGTGAGTGTTACATATATCGTTTCTTTACATGCACAGGCACAGAACACAGTGACAACTTCCAGACCCGTAACGAACCAACAATCTCAGGTGAGCGGTTCAACCGGCGGCGGCCATCCCAAACCTAGAGTCAGGGCTCGAAGAGGCCAAGCCACTGACCCCCACAGCATCGCTGAAAGAGTAAGTCATTTACTTTCCAATTTTCCCACGTTTTCTCAGAGACCAAACCGGTCCGATACCATCCATTCATCCCATTAATTCTCTCATTGAACTTTCTTGTCTTGTTACTAATTCTCCATGAACAGTTACGGAGGGAGAGAATCGCCGAGAGGATGAAAGCTCTGCAAGAACTGGTTCCTAACGCTAACAAGGTAATCATTTCACATGTAAGCCACGTGTTATTTACTCGTTGCTTTGTCTCCATTTAGTATCACCGTCTCGTGTCTTTAGTCTTTTTGCACACAAAACGCACCGTTTTTTATACCAATCAGGCCGGAATGTCTGGCGAATTAATCGGGATATTGTTAATTATTTCATTATTAATAAATTAGTTTAATTAACCATATATATATATATTAGAAAATTAAACTGATGTGACGGATTTAACAGTTAAAAATTTTGAACTTAGTTCTGTTTTTAATTTTTTGGCTAGATTTACTTTAATAAGTTAAAAATTGATCAGTCAGTCAATTTTTATAAATTAATAAAATTTATAAATTGACATAAATCAATTAATTTTTATTTAATAATATTCTTTTTCGATTAAACTTTCAAATTTTTCGATGAATAAAGACAATCTTTTTCAATTATATTTTAAATTTTAAATTTTATCTAATCTTTAGCTAATTTTATAAGAGTCTAATATTGGTTGAACAAATAAACAACCTCTTTATTAGTTAAAAATAAAGTTACGTATTATTAGACATTCTTAAATTAATGTAGTAGTGAGACTGAGATCAGACTATGATTTACTCCCTTATTACTCTGTCGGGTCAAGATGTGGGGGCACTTAAAGTGGATGATTCCACCTTTTGAGATCAAAAATAAAACTGCGTATTATTAGACATTCTTAAATTAATGTATTAGTGAGAATTTCACTAAAATATTATTTTTGTTGTATATATATAATAATACATGTTTAAATAAATTATAATTATTCTGATCAAGATGAGTTTGTGGAATCTCAGACAGATAAGGCTTCGATGCTGGATGAGATCGTGGACTATGTCAAATTCCTACAACTCCAAGTCAAGGTTCCTTTTTTTTTTACTAAAATAAAACAATTATTATTATATTAAGATATGCTTTTGCTTTGTTTAATTAATCTAATCTACTTGAAATCGTACTTGTTTGGACTGATTATCCTTCTAATTATTACCCTAATTATTGTGTACTAAATTATATTTTTTTCTCTTATGTGGGTATTGGTAGGTACTGAGCATGAGTAGATTAGGTGGTGGCGCCGCCGTTGCCCCACTTGTCGCCGATATCTCCTCCGAGGTCAAATCCTCTTTACTTACTTACCACTAAACCTTTTTCTTTTTCAATTTTTTTAATATTATAGTTTAAATAATTATAATAAATTATTAAAACAATAATAACAATAACTATTAAAAATTTCCCTGATATGCGGGAACTAGAGAGGTTTAGCAGTACAACTTTTACTACTGGATCTCTCTAAATCTTACGTATCAAGAGCTTGGAGAGATTTAGTACTACAACTTTTACTATTGGACCTCTCTAAATCTCACGTATTAGTAAAAATTTTAACAAGTTGTTGTTGTAATAATTTATTATAATTTTTGTTATAATAAATTATTACTTTAAATAAATTTTAATTAAACTAGAGTCAAATTTTAAAGTTGAGAATTTTCATGTCATTAAGATTTAATATATCGATTAATTTAAAAAAAGTTAAATTAATATAACAATGCATGATTTAAATAATTTATATTTTAATACTAAAATAAACATACACCAAATCCTACACCAATAGGCAATAGCCACAAAACGACAGCACAAAAGGTGCACGCGTGCTCACTTTGGCAGATTCCACTCTTTTACAAAAACAGCTCTTATAAAGCGTTGTCTGTTTCTTGTCTCTTTGTCCTTGTAGGGTGATTGCCTACAAGCCACTGCTAATGGTGGGGCCATTGGCCGGACCTCCAACGGCAGCGATACCATAAAGGTGACGGAGAACCAGGTGGCTAAGTTAATGGAGGAGGACATGGGGTCCGCCATGCAGTACTTGCAAGGTAAGGGCCTTTGTCTCATGCCCATCTCTCTGGCTACAGCCATCTCCACCGCCTCTTATCACAACAGGAACCCTGTGAATGTGATCGGAAACTCCAACAACAGCCGCAACCACCACCCGCTTCTCCGATCTAACATTAACGGCCCATCATCGCCTACCGTGTCTGCGTTGACCGTCCAGTCGGCGACTTTTGGTAACGGTGTCGGTGACGGCTCTGTTAAAGAGGCCGCCTCCGTTTCCAAACCGTGATAACGACGTTAACTTTTTTTTTAATCCTTTTTGTGGTTTTTAGTAAATGATAAAAAAGGTCAAAAGAGGCGAGAGAAAACGACGCCGAATCACAGGAGTTTGTGTGGCTAAAACTTCACTTCGACAGCACCACTATTCCTCCCAAAAATAATTATTATTTTTATAATTAATGACATAATCATGTATTTGGGTTTATTTGTTTCCATTTTAAATTTTCTTTTTTTAACAAATTCTAATTTAGTACTGCCTTCTCGAGATATTGAGTATTATTAGCTTTAAAAAATTTCATAATTGTTATTATTATTAAAGCGAGGAAGAGTCTTGGAGTAACTAGTAAAAGTTTCTCTTTTGTAATCATAAGATTACAAGTTTCTTCCGACTCTCACAAAACAGGAAACTTTGTACACAAAGTATGATGAATTTGACTTTTATTATGGTTAAAGCCACCTCATCATATCATCCTCGTCACACTCAATTCTAAGTTTTGAAATAAAGCAGAATTTGAGGAGGTTTGATAATAATATTTGCTCTGTTGGTGCCCTTTTTTAATTTTTAATTTTAAAATTCTTAATCTTTATTCTAAATTTTCCTTCGATAATAAAAGAATCCGATTATTTAAATTTAATTAAACTCATACTCAAAGCTTAATTATTTAAAATCTAATAGATTCAGAATTAAAAATTTATGTTTAAATATTAAAATTTTGCATCCATTTTTTCTAAGAATTAGATCAAGCTTTTTACCATTATTAAGAATTACAAACTCCCTCTCAAAAAATGATTCTAAGATTAATAATGAATTCAACTCAATATAATTTTAAATTAATAAAAAATTGATTTAATCAAATTTTGAGTTCTTCTTATAAAAATGTGAAAAAGAGTAAATACGAAAATTGATAGTTTTATTAAATAATTTATTTTAATAAATTTATTTGATACCCACCCACCAATATTAAAAAAATGAAGATTTCCTATAGCTTTTATTTGTGCCTACAGTACACCTTACCAATATACTTCACCAATCATTATTATCCCAACAACATAAACCCTAAATCAGTACATTAAAGTGGGAAACAGAATTTGGAAAAGATAGGAATTTTGATGAATTTCACCCTATTTAAGCGACATTTATGAGAATACAAGGAACTCAAAGATGCAAAATTTCTCACCTTTCAACGGATGCCATTGAAGCAGCTTAAAAAAAAGCTACTACAAAAGAAGAGAGAATCAGAATGCAACACTCCACTCTTGTGAGATATGTACCCGACATTCTAAATAATATCCGAATACATACCCCACAAGGGTGGCATGTTAGAACACTCACATCACTAACTTAATCGTGGCATCATCATATAAAAACAAAACATCACAATTTTTAAAACCGAATTCCTCATTTCATTTCATAAAAACTGAATATGTACATTAAAACTTTTACAAAATCCTCCAAGTATGTACATCATCAAAACCTAATACAAAACACGCTACATGAAAGAGGAATTATACAAAAATTTATATCTAATCCTTCAGTCTCAACTGACTGACCTTTGAACCATTTCGCTGATCCAAAGTACAAGAACTATGCTTCTTGTAGAGTCTCTCTGTCACTAGTGTCCTCTCTCGATCCTGAAATGTCATCGTTGCAATTTTTGTGAGTTTTATGAACTCAGTGAGGTAATCATCATCGATGGTTCACTCGATTCATACAAGGCATCATCATATACAAACACATAATTCACATCATCTCATTTATCATGTAGCATCCCATATCACATTTAGAGTAATCATACCGATCATTTCAATCATTTATAATACACATATCAATTTTAAATGCAATGCTCATGACTCACTTTCATTTATTATTTTGTT
>JAOSBM010000205.1:1103613-1131341 GCA_027568955.1 Erythroxylum tenue
TTGATGGTGATTCAAAGCGTGGCCTTTGATGGTACGCTTTGGAAGAGGTGAAGTTGCTTTGTGTTCTTTGAAGATAAGCCTTGTTACTGTTCAAATTTAACGAGAAACTGTACTTTAGAATTTATATCTTCCCATTTTTAGTCATTTCATCATCTTCGATTTATCAAAGCCCTCATCGTTTGCGTATTTGTTGCTTATAAAAACTTCATTGTTTCATCTTCTTCTTCTCTTTACAGATCATTGCCGTGCAAATCACCAAAGGTTGTATCTTTACAGCTTTCTGTAGTCAAATCCGCTTAAAGTTTGGTTTTTTCGTCTCTCAAACTCCTAACCCCAAATGGGTTCCCATGTAATCACTCGATCTTATGACTTCCATGTTTGCTTTAGATTGTTCACTTCACTGCACTCGAAAAGATTGCAGCTTTCCAACACTGTTCGGATACTTGGATTTGGTATCATGGGCAAGTTGTTTGGAGAAATTGGAGTGGAAAGGCGTGTCATGATTGGTCGGGACTCGGTGCTAATGCTTCCAGATATAGGATGGATTCTGCGTCCCCTCTTCCGAGAAGAAGATATGCATTATTTTGTAATGATGAGAAATTGTATCCGCAAGAGGAAATTTTCTTTCATGTTTCAGGGTTTGAAAGCAATTTGTGTGTGTGAGTTGATTTTACTCAAATATCTTATTTTGTTTCCTTTTCTGGAAATACTTTTTGTTCTTCAGCGAGACGCGTATTGGTATTATTTATACTAGTGGATTCATCAATCCTCAGTACCTGATTGTTTTGCTGCAGCTACTCTTGTTGGCTCCGTTTTGGGAAGGGCAAGAAACAGGTTCTATCTTCTTGGTTCAGGTACTGTTGCTGGTCTTGTTCCTAACCCATGTGCCTGTTGTTTTCTTCTAATTTTATGTGTCCTCAATGTTGGTGATTCTCAGTCTGTTTTTTATCGATTCTTAGTTGCCTTTTTATGACAGAAACCATTACAGAAGACTTGGAGACGAATTAAAAGTAAGAAACACAAGGAAAGAGGCTAATTTGTGGTCTCATCTTTTATGAGTTCATGGTGGTTTCCTCAGTGAGTGACAGTTCTTCCCTCCATTACTGATTTAAAGTTGTTCGTCTGCGACTTTATAGAATATATCTTTCATCAATAATTCCTTTCTTGTTATCTTTAAACTCGTAGATCCAAAACCGCGTGGAATAGTTTCTGCTTTAGTGTGTAATGTGGATTTAAAAGACATACCTATAGCAGCGACTTTGTTCTTATTTATCTGAAGTTATATTGGTGTTACTTTAAGCCTCTGTTGACATGAACTGTGTTATTTTTGACAGTTTTGGATACTTATCCTCGATATTCCTTGTCTCCAGGAACTAAGTAATGAAAGGCCTTGCTCAAATTTAAAAAATTGACTTAGGTTTAGTCATATGGCTTATTATATGCAAAAATAAAAGGATCAAAGCTATGATGTATTAGACTGTTTTGTCAATTAGATGCCTTTGGAATAAGGAATCAATCATATTTTTTGTTGGAAGTTAGGAGTTAAGAGTAGTTGTATTTCATACTGAATGAATTTTGTAATGATTCAAGGTCATATGTGAATTATTAAGTTGTTTTTTTTAACCTTAATTTTCAGTAAACAATCAAGTTTACTAGGTTATTATTCATGTCAAGTTCACAATGTTGTTTGCCATTGAAGAGACTAGGGTTAAGCCCTTAAGAAATGTTCGGGTTTTTACCTTGATGATACGAAATTCATCGATTGTGGGGCAATGTTAGATATTCAAATACAAGGCTGTTGATCTTTTCTTTTAGTCATATTTACCTAAGTGTGAAATTCATACTTTACACTTATCGTTCTTTTTGGTATAGTATAGATTTTATAAGATTCATACTTCCATAACATTCTATTGCGCATGAGGATCAAAGGTATACCAATTGAATTCTTTAGGAGACAAAATCATGACAATGATTGATTAGTTGTCCAATGATATTGGAACCTCTACATGCTTAATTTTATGAAGTAGGTCCATAAATTGTCAATGTTAGCTATTTAGCTTGGAAGCTGATACCTCAGTTTGAAAATGAAAATGATGTCGGTAATCGATCAGGGTTGTAATTTGTCTTACGTTCCATTAGGGTTTTCGAAAATTTCCATGTTGTGAACTTTGCTACTTTTAAGTTGTAGCTTGTCTTACGTTCCATTAGGATTTTCGAAAATTTCCATGTTGTGAACTTTGCTAGCAAAGTAATTTAATTTGCGCTTCCTTGTTTGAGACTCCAAAATCTTAATTGAAGTACAAGTTCTACTTAGAAGTCATACATTGCTCTTGTGGTCACACCTTGATTGATCCACAAGTCTCATTCCTTGGTGTTTTGAAAATCTAAGGGAGAATGATAAACTCCAATTTCTTCAATGTTTTGTATTCAATTCTCTCAAAAGCCATGTTATATAAGGCCTTTGGCTTCAAGGATATTCTTGTTGAAAACATACCCGTCTATGAGCTTGATTTGATAGTATAAGAGCATTTTCATATCAAATGTTGGTGCATAAAGAGTGAATTTGGTCATAATGATCAAATCGATACTACATTTTTATTTCGATTGGCGTATTTGACGAGTAGCCTATAATCAATTTTACATGTGTCTATGATTCTTATTAGTGAAGTGTGAAATGGGCCAAGCTACTTGTTGTCTCTATCATGTAAATGTTATCAAATATATGTGGCATCACATAATTGTGTGGCTTGTTGCATTTTCTATGAAGAATTAGAGCTACTTCGATTGTGAACTATGAAATCGACATCAAATGTTTCGACAAGGTGATATCACAATGAATCGAACAATTCTTAGATTGAAAATCTCAATATCCTTCAATAAATGATTAACTATTTTTCTTCATCATTTCAAATATCCACACGCATGTAGGGATCGGATATTCAAATTTATGTAAACAATATTATGATGAAAATTTTGTTTACATGTCGCTAATACATAAGGTAGACATATTGAGTATGAACTTGAATGGAGGACAGACACACACACATTGATATGATTAAATAGAAGGCGGAAGTTTAGATTCGCAAACAAGTAATGTGTTTCCTATTGTTTTATTGGTTAGATGATTCAATAGAAGGCTGAAGTTTAGATTTGATTGTTGAACCTGATCTTACGTTGTCAAGACTCAGATTAAGAACAGAAACTAGAGTAGGGATGGTAAGTATGTGCCATGTCAATCTCCAAGATTTCTCGGGCAATCGATGCTCATAACTTCTCATTCAATAGAGTGCCTGAAGATGTTTATTTTTGTTCTTTTACTTGTTGGAATTGCACATTGTAGGAGTTTGTAAAATTCTACTTAGGCAATCTGATTACAAATTCATGATTCATGATTCATCCTGATAAGAGAAGTCCCAGTATCCTACGAAACCACCTGATTTCCTAGTATTTTGATCATTTTTTCACCCTATTTGAGCGACAATTCTTCTCATACATGAACTCAAAGATACAAAATTTCTCACCTTTCAACAGATGCCATTGAAGCTTCTAAAAAAGAAGCTAATACAAAAGAAGAGAGAAACACAAGGTTGGGTTGTGTTCTTTGCTTCAAAGAGTCAGCGTACCCAACACACAAAAGGGTTGTTTATGTAATTTGAATATATCACCTTCTAATTATAAAGAAGCAATTTTTATCGGTTGTTCCAAGGTTTTGTTTCAACTGAGCCATATTTATGGCTCTACCATTTTATAACAAGACACTTATGTCCAAGAATGTTTTGTTTTATCTTTCTTTCTCCATTTTTTATCAAGTTTTTGGCACTTTTTTACGAGTGAAAATTACAAATTGTCCTTAACGTTTCTTTAAAATTCTAAGTTAATATTTTTAAAATGAAACTAATGATAAACAAAATCCTAACTGAATTAAGTTTTTTTTGCAGCAGAGTGATGTGATGTTAAAAATAATTTAGTTAAATGCTTATTACTTTAACGTTTCACAGTAAATCTAAATAAACTCTCATTGTTATCTTTGTTACATCTTTCAACATATAATGAATACTATTTTATTATCATATGGTAAGTACAATGAGTTTTATTTTAATAAAAATTAAGGTGCAAAATAGTACTTGATATAATGATAGAGAGTTACTTAAATTTTTTGTGAAATGTTGAGGTATAAATCATATCATTAACCCTTTTTTTCGTGTTATCCCTTAATACATAAATTAAGGTTTTACCGTAACCCAAATTTATAGTCCTAGTCACATTCTTTGATCAACTACTTTAGATTTTTCAACTTTCCTTCTTCTCCTAGTTGTAAGACTTCCTTCTTTCAGTGTCATAGACATAAGTTATTGCTAAACCCATCAATCTAGGGTTTTTTTTTGTCACCAATAGGATCTTTTTTAGTTTACTTATATCTAAGCTCTTTGGATACTATTTCTTTTGCTATTATCCAAACTTTAAACTTTTAGGTTCAACCAAATGGGTTTTATTTGAGCCAACCCCAAATCAATAAATCAAGTTAGTACTAACTGAATTTTGAACCGAACTCATTAGTAGGAGTTGTTAAGTATGATATATAGAAAATGTTTAAAATAAATAGACCTCATTAGTTAACTCTGTTCAAAACTAGAAAACTTGATTTATATAAATGTGATTAAGTGGAATAAAATGTAATACGTAACGGTACCTTAATTACATACTCATGATCAAACACGAAAGGGCAAGAAACGAAGAAATGCGAAAATACCTGATTTCGGTCTCTGTAATTTCAAACGAGCTTTTCGAAGCCAAAACGAGCGCAAATCTACTGCGGTCTTTACAAGAACCATTCTCTGGGACGCGGGTAAAGTCTTTCTACAGTTTTCTCAAAACTTAAGCTCTCTGAATAGGTCAGAATCTTTACGCTTACGATTGATTATATGAACAACAGTAGAAGACCTTAATCTTTATATAGCATCCATATCGAACTTTCTCATCACAAGACCGATATGAGTCCGGTCCAAAATAATCGAGATCCATTTCTCATCCAAACTTCAACCCATAGATATAGATCATTTATTGGGTCATTTATTATCTTTATCTAGATCAAATTATGTAACTTAATCGATAAGTTATTAAAAACCAAAAAATACAATTAATAATTGTTCAACTTTATGAGAAAGGACAAATTTGTCCAACATTCTCCCCCTTTGGACAAGTATTAATTGTGGTTTTGACC
The DNA here is from genome assembly GCA_027568955.1 of Erythroxylum tenue. NCBI lineage: Eukaryota > Viridiplantae > Streptophyta > Magnoliopsida > Malpighiales > Erythroxylaceae > Erythroxylum > Erythroxylum tenue. The sequence goes on from JAOSBM010000205.1 coordinate 1,108,835, forward strand.
AGTATATTGAATACCGAAAATAAATGGTAGGTCTTACCGGGTTTAAATACCGGTCGGTACTGACCTGTTTTGGATAGCCGGTACCGAAAATTTTTAAAAATAGAGACTTTTTGTAAAATTTTCAAACAATTTTAAAATCTTCCTCCCTCTCTCCTACCTCTCCTTCACCCCTTTTTTTAAAATTTTTTTAACTAATTATTTTATGTATTTCAACTTTTATAATTATTGTGAATTTTTAATTTTTGTTTTTAAAATAATAACAAATATTTTTATTACTAATAATAATTATAAATTAAAATTAAATTATTTTTATTTAAATTAATTTTGATATTTTATATAATATTTATTAATAAAGTATTAATAAATTTTTTTAAAAATAAGTAATTTAAAAATTATTATTTATAAAATAATATTTGTTTTATAGATTTTTAATTATTAAATAAAAATTTATTTGAAATGTATTTTTTAATTTAATTATATTTATTAATAATTATTAAATTAATTTTATAAATTAAATTAAAATTGTGATTATTATTTATTATTATGATTTTTGGAGACATGGTTAAAAATATATAGTACAACTCTATAATATGACAATGGACTATTTTGTAATTTTTAAAAAATTAAGGGACTATTTCATAAATTTAAAAAATTACCCGAAACGGTACTCAGTATTAATCGATACCGGTATAGTACCGTGCCAGAACCTAATTCGGTACTAAGTTCGGTACGGTATTCGTAACATTGGTTTTGACTCTTGTTTAAAACCAGTTTAACAATTCGGTTAAGCCACGCTACTGTATTAGTTGACTAAGTTTAAAAAATAAACATTTGGTTCAAAGATAACGAAAGTATATCATTCCGTCCTACAAGGTTTTCGATACCGAAAAGCATCAAATGCATGTGTCATGTACAACACATACCTAATACCTCACTAACATGAATGGGAAAATAGAGTGTGGCAAACTAGGATGATACTTTAATTATCTAAATTATATCATCTTCGTTTGTAGATCTAGATTTCTCCAACTTTATGCTAAACCACATATGCTAAACTGCATTAGAGAAATCCTTTTTCTCTCACTGAATAATAAACAACATTAGAGAATACCTTTATGTTCTCCAACTGAATGTTAAAATACATTAGAGAACCTTTATGAGATTAAAAACTTATATCCCCCTATGCTATGTTAAATTTCATAGATACTCGTACTAAAACTGTATGCGTCTAAATGATATAGGCACAAGGTCAATCTGAATATATGTCCAATGACCCTTAAATGCTTATGATCGACACAAATCTTAAGACTTTCATACGTTTTATGATAATATACGATAACACGTATTATCGAGGATAAACGATGATCATCTTTATTGATGAACCATCATACTGTCATAATACATCAAAATGTACAAATGTATATGGAGCAATCATAACAATCCCCTAATTAATAGTGTCTAAGGACTTCAAAACACCCATATTGTATACTTAAGTCACAAAGATAAGTGGGCGAAATCCTTCGGTTAAAGGATCGACTACCATTTACTCAGTCCTTAAATGCTCCAAATTTTAATGTCACCTTTTCGTATCAACATTTTTATGACCAAATAATTGACTTTGAAATACTAAGACCCTGTGATATTCTTTGTTGTCATTAAACAATATAGCAAGAAGATTACCACAGTATAACCAAATCGGTTTAGTCACTGAATCAACCACAGACAACTCAAAAATAAAGTTTATGAGTCAAACTATCTATGAAGCAGCCCCATAACAAGCACTCTGCATGCATAGTTGAGGAAGTTACTCGTGTCTACTTGACACACTTCCACGACCTTATATCATCTGCAAACTTAAAACTGTAACCGTAAGTGAAATTTCGATCATCCAGACACATAGCTAAAATCTGAATCTGAATTTCTTACGAGGTTTAGTCTGTTGACTGTGCTATATGTCAACATATAATTCTTAATTCCTTTATGTATCTTAACACTCATTAGACCGCATTCCAATAGTCTACACCTGGATTAACGAGATATTGACCAAACAGTTAAACAGTCAATGCAATGTCCAGTCTAGTACATAGCCAAGCATACATTAGGCTATCAACTGTACTAGAATACGGAACATTCCTCATAACCTCTGTCTTTATTTTATTCTGTGGATAGTGTGCCAAAGATTATCTCTCACTATGAGAGATAGGTGTTACGACAGGTTTATTGATAACCGTTTTAAACCTTTGTAACACATACTCAATGTATGCATTCTATGAGAGGTTTGGTGGTGTTGAGATCTGTCCCGATGAATCTGAATACTTAGGACAAAAAATGTTGCACCAAGGTCCTTCATGTCAAAGCTCTTGACCAAAAGTTGCTTAAGCTCATACAACATGATCAAGAAATTTGACGTGAGCAATATATCATCCACATGTAGTAATAGGAAGATAACTTTGCTCCCCCTGACCTCATAGTACAAGTATCTTTTTAATTTTATTTTTCATAAAGTCGAAAGAGGTCAAACTTTATGAAATGTAAGGTATCACTTTTAGGAGGTTTGATGTAAACTATATATTGATCTGCTTAACGTGCAAACCATGTCAGTTCTATCTGGATCCTGAAATCCTTCAGGTTGTACCATATAGACCTCTTTATAAGGGTCCTTATTCAGGAAAGTAGTTTTGATAGCCATCTGATGTAACTCTATATAATCATAAGCTATAGTTGCCTTAATCACTCAAAATGTATCCTACGATGATACGAGATAAAAAGTAACATAAAGTCAACCTTTCTCCCTGAGTGAACCATTGGGCAACTGAGCAAGCTCATAAATCGCTGAACTTTATCCCGAAATCCTTTAGGTCTAATCTTCATTTACAACTGACGAGTTTGTCGTTCCGTTGTAAATCAATTGCTCCCAAACCTTACGATGCTTCATGGCTTGCATCTCATCATTCACTGTATTCCACCACACATCCACATTAGGTCCAGAAATAACTTCTATAAAAGTAACTGGATCCGTAACATATCTAATAGCATATTCCTGTATACTTGATAGACTATGTAATTAGATGAGATAGTAAGTCATCTCACTCTGGTGGATTTACTTAACTATATTAGATCTTGTACGACTTGGAACCTATGTGTGTACAGGCACGGTACAGAGACCTAGATCCACTGGACCTAACTATATGAGTAATAAGTTCATGATAACTGTAGTATCCGCCCTGCTAACATCCTAAGGGTCAAAGGACCCACCATCATCATAGACATTGTATTCCAAAAACTTAACTGTATGTGATTCCCTTATTCCGATCCCTCCTTCTCTACAGTAAAAGTTGTAGCCTTAAAGTGGTCAGGATATCTTACTAAATAGCAATGAGCGGAACAAGCATGCAATCTTTCTTTATAAGAATTACACTACCTTAGTAGGGCAGCCTCACACATGAATGTGTGCAAGGCTGAGTTTCCAAACTTCTAGATAATTAGGTAGATTAGTCATGTTTTGCATTGACTTGTTCAAGTCCTTTAGAGCGTAGTTATACCTTTCGGCAACACACCATTTTGCTCAGAACTACTTGACATAGTGAATTAAGTCACAATTCCAACTGATTTCAAATATCTGAAAAACAGACCTTTTAAAGTCCTGAAACACCATATTTTCCATGATATTCTTCTCCACGATCAAATCTGACTATCTTAATGAATTTTTCCAATTGGTTCTCAACCTTCAGTCTTTAAGCAAGAACATATAACTGTAAAGGGAATAATCATCAACAAATATCATAATACATTTAGAATTGTACAATGCAACTGTATAAGGTCTACGGATATCTTTATGTATCAGACTCAACAAGTCATAAGCACAAGTTGATCTCAATATCTTTATTAGTCAACTTATCCCTACAACAGTCAGCACATGTTCCCAGATCATCATAATTTAGTATTGAGAAATGCTTTCCTTGATCAATCTCTCAACCCTAGCTTTGAAAATGTGGCTTAAACTTTTATACCACACCATGTATGACTTCTTATTCATCAGGGTCTTTCATTTTATGAATTGTTTAGCAAAATACGAAGAAGCATATATCTAATTCAAGGTAAGACATTCTATACAAACCATATGACAAGAAAGTTGTACCATTATGTTTTGCATTAAACAAAAACTGTACAACAGAAGCATTGAATATAAAACATTAACCCTTTTTGTCCAAAATTGATCAAAAGATCATATATAAAATATGTCGTGTAAAACTCAAATGAACCTTACAACAAAGTTTAGTATATACATCCCCTATAGATACTACTTCCACTTCTTCATTGTTGTGAACTATTAGTTTCTCCTTCCTTTTATTTGACTTTATCCTGGATATGAACCATTGCATTGTAAAAGTACCTTGATCAGATGCTCCACTATATAGCAACCAAGTACTTAATGCGACTATCGTAAATTAGATTCATTAATTGATAAGCCAAGGAGTAACCTGATGGTCTCAGTCTTTCCTTTTAAACCTCATACTACTATTTTCTTTATGTCATAAGGACCTTTACCAGCACTGGTTTGACCAACATCAGCTTGTGAAAAAGATTTGAACTTTCTACCTTTGATCTTAATAGGCTTCATTTTGCCTTCCCATTAGTTGCTGCGAGGGTTATAAGAGTAACAAACTTAAGTTTCTCCTTCTCAGCAACGCAATGGACAATCAAAGCATTAAAGTCCCATTTCTCATCCTGCGAATAATATGTCATCACCAGATTACTAAAATCTGGAGGGAGGGTATTCAGAGTCTGGTAAACAATGAAGACATCAGGAAGAGGAATATTCAGCATCTTCAATCTACTGTGAATAATTCTCAATATGTACTCCATTACTCCCCTTTCTCTCATATATCTCATGGAGAATAATTCTTTCATTAAGGAACTTGTCTCAACATTAGGTGAGAATGTGTACCTCTGGGAGACATTATAAAGAAACTCCTTCGCTATGTTTATGTATGGAAGTCTACTTAGCATATGGTTAGGAATGGATCTCTTAATGGTCATCAGATATAATTTGTTAGACCGATCCCAGTCTTTATAGGTTGCTTTATAAACTCTTGAGCTCATAGATGAAGGTAGAGATGGTCTATTTGTTCGTATGGTCATATCAACCTTAGGTATCTCCATAGCATTCAATACATCCTTCGTCTACTTCTTTGTATTAAAACCAGTCAGGGTTTCAATGGTGAAACTAATTTGGTTAATCGAAAAGGTGACTTCAAGATGATAATGTTTCAATAAGCACAAATGTAAGATAACAACGATACTCAAAGTCATTGAATAATATCTTTACTGAAAATTCGATCACACATATTATGAAACACCTTTTGGCTGAATACATAATATATGCAATTAGACCTCCACATAAAAGCGATCAGAGTATAATCTATCAACTCTTATGACACTATTACCTTTGGGAGAATAGATCACTTGAGCAACAACTTTCCTCCATCTAATTCTTTTATTCACATCTCAAAATGTTATGTAAGGCCAACACCTTTAGGTAGAATAACCAAATATAAAATTAAAGACATCCCCTAACATGCAAGTAGAACAATTCAAAATATTGACTTCAAAGGCCACTTTAGTGACTACATCATTATCAACACTCAAAAAATCCACAAACACAGGGGATACATCTTTATGTTATCTGCACATTCTTTATGGGCATATAATATGTGACAATGTAACATCAATAAATGCAAAAAAACTCGAATGCACGGTCTCATTGTCACACACTCATGCTGAAGACAGTCTTTAAAAACTTCATTTGAGACTTTTGTAAAAGAAAAATCTTAGTAGAGTGACTACCGTGTGCCACTGGACGCTGAACCGACCACCAGAGACACGTGGACCTTATATATCTCCCTTATGGCAAGTTCGTTGCACAAAAATTCATTCAAAAATGACTTCAGAATGTCTTAATTCCTTTTTCGAGTGACTATTATGCAATCTCGAACACTGAATATAAGACCAGAGACAGGAAAACTTGAAGTATCTCCCTCATGTGATGTCTGAAGTATGAAAATTCACTCGAAATCGGATTCAAAATACTTTAATCCCTTTTTTGGAGTAAAACTTTAATTTATTACTAATGTAATAATTCTAGAAAAATGGAAAACTCACTTTATGAATTTCCTGGACCCTTAAACTAACCTAAAACACCCAGGAACACCCTTACAAGAAATCTGAAATTTTTGTTTTTTTTATATTGTAGAAAAATCTGTACGGCTAACGTCAGTTGCGCGTGGGTTTACGGTGTGTGTGTCACAGGCATCGTCTAGAGATACGCCCCAACAGTAAATGGCACGTGCCCACACGAGCCCCACACGCACTTATCTAATGGCATGTGTGTTGCACGTTATGACACGAGGCGCGACACGGTTCACCCACATGTCGACCCGTCCAATGGACGCGCCAGACGTACCATCCTTTAGGGCGGTACTATGCATCGTCGAGTTGCCGGCAGTTTCAGGACGGTTTTTCACACTCCCGGGCTCGTTTTCACCCTATTTCTTAAGGCTATACACATGTATAGTACTTTTATGCAATAAAAATCAAGAAAAAATCAAGAAACAGAAGTTAAATTTCCAAAAACCTTATGGAGAGAAAACCGAAAAATCTTCATTTTTAACCACCCGACCACGTGACCCCTCTGATATCACGTGTAATACGTAACTGTATCTTAGTTACGTACCCCGGATCGAACGTGAAAGGGCAAGAAATGAAAAAATGCAAAAATACTTAATTTCGGTCTCCATAACTCCAAACGAGCTTTCCGGAGTTGAAACGAGCGCGAATCCACCACTGTCTTTACGGGAACTACTTTCCAGAAAATGAGTAAAGTCTTTCTACAGTTTTATCAAAAAATAAGCCCTCTTAAAGGGTCAGAGAATCGTTATGCTTACGATTGATTATATGAGCAACTGCAGGAGACCTTAATCTTTATATAGCATCTATATCAAGCTTCCCTATTACAAGACCAATATGGGTCCGATCCACACTAATCGGAATCCATTTTTCATCCGGATTTTGACCCATAGATATAGATCATTTATTATGTCATTTTATTATCTTTATTTCGATCAAATTACATAACTTAACCGATAATTTATTAAAAATCAAAAAATGCAATTATTACTTATCTAACTTCATAAGAAAGGACAAAATTTCCCATCACAAGAAACCAAAATGAAACGATTCACAAGCTCAATCAGGAGTTCAAACGTCTGTCTATAAAAGTACAGCAAAACATGAAGCTGAGTTTGGTGAATATGCCCGATAACTAGATTCTCTTTTTGGTCCATACCAAACAACTATCTTCCTTTGGTCCAAACTAAAACTTCTCTCTTTGGAAATGGGAAAGTGACTCATGTATATATCTATATGTTTACGTACGTTAGACAGTACAAGTTGTACTAGCAAAACCTTAGCGGCCACAACATTAATCTGGCAATAACCATCATTAGGTGTTTTAACTTAAGAAAAAGTAAACTGCCTGGACTCCGGAACTGTCCATTTATGTACTGAAAAAGCTATTAGTGATTGAGCTTTCCTTCTTCATTTCTTATCATTACACAACTTCAAAGGAGTAACGAGGGAGCCAAACAAATCACCACTCATTCAGTCATTTGAGTGTTGAAATGTTAAGAGTTGGAAGGAGCAAGCAGCTTGAAGCTCGATAACCCTATCATCAACAATGGAGGGATTAACAAGTTCAGGTCTTTTTGACTCACTGAAAGTTTCAGGCATCGCAAAAGGGGCGAGCTAGCATTTACTTCGCAATAAGTGAATGAACTTGCACATGTTCTGCAGGTTGCAATGGATAGAACAACAACCACAGAAGTGCTACAAGAGACAAATAAGGACCACAAACCGTTTGCTAATTAGCTAGAAGAATTAGTAAATTATCAATAACCCACTTTCCCCTGTCTTTTTTCACACCATGATTGAATTAGACGAGCAAGCAAAGAGCCATTTTTGCACCTAAACATGAAATCAACCCCACCTCATCTCCACCTCTCTCTTTTCTAAATAAAATTACTTTTAATGGCCCCTGCACAAAGTAGTGACCAAATTACAGGTTGACTGTTCGTGCACTTGGCAGATGTACGTTGGACCCAAAAAAGAGAAAGTGAGGTGCTGTTTAATGATATAGCTATGGAATACTGCAGAAGATAAGAGCTTGAGATTGTGGTGAAGCAACAGGGGCAAACACATAGCAGGAAGAAGAAAACAAAATATGGGTTTTCTCAGTTTTTCTCAGAAACCCTAATTGATTCTTTCTTTTTTTCTTTCCTTAAATGGGTTTGTTTTGCGGTATATTCATTCAAGAGATGGGAATGAACGAGCAGCAAAGAGTGTGTCAGACCTTTTTTATTGACAGAAGAGAGTGAGCACTCACGCAGTCAATTGTATACGGTGCAATACTTTTGCAGGGTGCGTGCTCACGCCTCTTCTGTCAGCAATAGCTTCTACATCTGTTTTTCGATCTTGGTTCTCAATATTCACTTTGGTCTTGACAATGTGTTGAATCTCGTCATTGAACTCTTCTCACACCTCCTCACGACTGTACTACATAAAAACAAGCCACATTTTTGCCTCTTTTAAGCCAAAAGAGAGAGCTTCAAGCAACATTCATGTCCTCCTCCTCCAATCCATCATCTAACTTCCTTTTATCTGAGCCTTTTCCAGCTAGTTATGAATGAGTTGCGACACCAGTTATTGTCTGTGTTAAGCAGTGAAATTGTTGTTTATTGTGAACATTAGTGGGCATTCAGAATAGGAGGAAACGAGGAAGGAACGTCGGTGATTTGGGCTTTCAGAATAGGGTGAGTTCTTCGGATACTTTGACTCGTAATGATCATTAATTTGGTAACTGATACGCTGATAAAATGTGTTTTACGACTGATGTGATTTGGGCTCGTTTTTCTTGACAACTTAATACAAACTTAAGCACTATTTTAATAATTAAAGAAGTCCTTGATGGTGATTCAAAGCGTGGCCTTTGATGGTACGCTTTGGAAGAGGTGAAGTTGCTTTGTGTTCTTTGAAGATAACATTGTTACTGTTCAAATTTAACGAAAAACTGTACTTTAGAATTTATATCTTCCCATTTTTAGTCATTTCATCATCTTCGGTTTATCAAAGCCCTCATCGTTTGCGTATTTTTTCCTTATAAAAACTTGATTGTTTCATCTTCTTCTTCTCTTTACAGACCATTGCGGGGCAAATCACCAAAGGTTGTATCTTTAAAGCTTTCTGTAGTCAAATCCGCTTAAAGTTTGGTTTTTTCGTCTCTCAAACTCCTAACCCCAAATGGGTTCCCATGTAATCACTCGATCTTATGACTTCCATGTTTGCTTTAGATTGTTCACTTCACTGCACTCGAAAAGATTGCAGCTTTCCAACACTGTTCGGATACTTGGATTTGGTATCATGGGCAAGTTGTTTGGAGAAATTGGAGTGGAAAGGCGTGTCATGATTGGTCGGGACTCGGTGCTAATGCTTCCAGATATAGGATGGATTCTGTGTCTCCTCTTCCGGGAAGAAAATATGCATTATTTTGTAATGATGAGAAATTGTATCCGAAAGAGGAAAGTTTCTTTCGTGTTTCAGGGTTTGAAAGCAATTTGTGTGTGTCAGCTGATTTTACTCGAATATCTTATTTTGTTTCCTTTTCTGGAAATACTTTTTGTTCTTCTGCGAGACGCGTATTGGTATTATTTATACTAGTGGATTCATCAATCCTCAGTACCTGATTGTTTTGCTGCAGCTACTCTTGTTGGCTCCGTTTTGGGAAGGGCAAGAAACAGGTTCTATCTTCTTGGTTCAGGTACTGTTGCTGGTCTTGTTCCTAACCCATGTGCCTGTTGTTTTCTTCTAATTTTATGTGTCCTCAATGTTGGTGATTCTCAGTCTGTTTTTGATTGATTCTTAGTTGCTTTTTTATGACAGAAACCATTACAGAAGACTTGGAGACGAATTAACAGTAAGAAACACAAGGAAAGAGGCTAATTTGTGGTCTCATCTTTTATGAGTTCGTGGTGGTTTCCTCAGTGAGTGACAGTTCTTCCCTCCATTACTGATTTAGAGTTGTTCGTCTGCGACTTTAGAATATAGCTTTCATCAATGATTCCTGTCTTGTTATCTTTAAACTCGTAGATCCAAAAACGCGTGGAATAGTTTCTTCTTTAGTGTGTAATGTGGATTTAAAAGACATACCTATAGCAGCGACTTTGTTCTTATCTATCTGAAGTTATATTGGTGTTACTTTAAGCCTCTGGTGACATGAACTGTGTTATTTTTGACAGTTTTGGATACTTATCCTCGATATTTCTTGTCTCCAGGAACTAAGTAATGAATGGTCTTGCTCAGATTCAAAAGATTGACTTAGGTTTTAGTCATATGGCTTATTATATGCAAAAATAAAAGGATCAAAGCTATGATGTATTAGATTGTTTTGTCAATTAGATGCATTTGGAATAAGGAATCAATCATATTTTTTGTTGGAAGTTAGGTGTTAGAGTAGTTGTTTTTCATAATGAATGAATTTTGTAATGATTCAAGGTAATATGTGAATTATTAACAATCAAGTTTACTAGGTTATTATTCATGTCAAGTTCATAATGTTGTTTGCCAGGGAAGAGACTAGGGTTAAGCCCTTAAGAGGGTTTTTACCTTGATAATACGAATTTCGTCGATTGGGGCAATCTTAGATGTTCAAATACAAGGCTGTTAATCTTTTCTTTTAGTCATATTTACCTAAGTGTGAAATTCATACTTTACACTTATTGTTCTTTTTTGGTATCATAGTGTACATTTTATAAGATTCATACTTCCATAACATTCTATTGGGCATGAGTATCAAAGGTATACCAATTTAATTCTTTAGGAGACAAAATTGATTGGTTGTCCAATGATATTGGAACCTTTATATGCTTAATTTTATGAAGTTGGTTCATCAATTGTCAATGGTAGCTGTTTAGCTTGGAAGCTGATACCTCGGTTTGAAAATGAAAGTGATGTCGGTAATCCATATCAGGTTTGTAATTTGTCTTACGTTCCATTAGGGTTTTCGAAAATTTCCATGTTGTGAACTTTGCTAGCAAAGTAATTTAATTTGTGCTTCCTTGTTTGAGAGTCCAAAATCCTAATTGGAGTACAAGTTCTACTTTGAAGTCATACATTGCTCTTGTGGTCACACCTCGATTGATCCACAAGTCTCATTCCTTGGTGTTTTGAAAATCTAAGGGAGAATGATAAACTCCAATTTCTTCAATGTTTTGTATTCAATTCTCTCAAAAGTCATATTATAAGGCCTTTGGTTTCAAGGTTATTCTTGTTGAAAACATACCCTTCTATGAGCTTGATTTGATGGTATAAGAGCATTTTTGATATCAAATGTTGGTGCATAAAGAGTGAATTTGGTCATAATGATCAAATCGATACTACATTTTGATTTCGATTGGCGACGAGTAGCCTATAATCAAATTTACATGTGTCTATGATTCTTATTAGTGAAGTGTGAAACGGGTCAAGCTACTTGTCTTCTCTATAATGTAAATGTTATCAAATATATGTGGCATCACATAAATGTGTGGCTTGTTACATTTTCTATGAAGAATTAGTGCTACTTCGTTTGTGAACTATGAAATCGACATCAATTGTTTCACATCAATTGTTTCGGCAAGGTGATATCATGATGAATCGACAAATTCTTAGATTGAAAATCTCAATATACTTCAATAAATGATTAACTGTTTTTCTTCATCATTTCAAATATCCACATGCATGTAGGGATTGATATTCAAATTTATGTAAACAATATTATGATGAAAATTTTGTTTTCGTGCCGCTAATACATAGGGTATACATATTGAGTATATATCAACTTGAACGGAAGACAGATACACACACATACATGTAGCTCATTTTCCACCATAGTAATACTTGTTCATGTTCCTAATTCCTTGGGGGGATATCAATTGAGTAATTGGAGATTTCTGTGGTTAGGTGATTCAATAGAAGGCTGAAGTTTAGATTTGACTGTTGAACCTGATCTTACCTTGTCAAGACTGAGATTGAGAACAGAAACTAGAGTAGGGATGGTAAGTATGTACCATGTCAATCTCCAAGATTTCTCGGCAATCGATGCTCATAGCTTCTCATTCAATAAAGTGCCTGAAGACGTTTATTTTTGTTCTTTTACTTGTTGGAATTGCACAATGCAGGAGTTTGTCAAGTTCTATTTTGACAATCTGATTACAGATTCATGATTCATCCTGATAAGAGAAACCCCAGTATCCTACGAAACCACCTGATTAAGTTTTCAATTTTCCTCTTTGATGATTTGTTTGTGGTGTCATTTAACGATTTGCATTGCTGTGCCTAAATTAACACAGCAGCGGAACTGAAAAGGAAAACGAGCAGCGAGCATGATTTCCAATGGAGAAAGGTCTGCAATTGAAGAAGTTGCTGATTCAAGCAGCAGTAGTAGCTGTCAATCATCAAATGCACCAAGCTATTGCGACAATGTATCCACTTTTAGATTCAAAGGTATCTTACCACAGCAAAATGGGCACTGGGGTTCTCAAATTTATGCCAACCACCAACGCATTTGGCTCGGGACCTTCAAATCCGAAAAGGAAGCTGCATTAGCTTATGACAGCGCCGCATTGAAGCTGCGGAGCAGTGTTGTCCACAGAAACTTTCCGTTTACCAGTATCACTGCAGTGGAACGGAACTTTCAGAGTTACTACAGCACAGAATCAGTCCTTAACATGATAAAGGATGGAACATATGCCTCCAGATTTTCTGATTTCATGAAGACTACTCAACCTGATACCGATGCAAATGAGTTTGGACACAAAATTGTTGAGTCACAGAAGACTGATGGAGATTTCATATTGAAGCAGCTGTTTGACAAGGAGTTAAAACCAAGTGATGTTGGTAGGCTGAACAGGTTGGTCATACCAAAGAAACACGCCATCAAGTTCTTTCCAAGTCTTCCTGGAAGCATTGCAGAGAGTTCAAGTGCCGGCAAGTCGGACGATACGGAGCTGGAATTCTACGATACGTCAATGAATCGGTGGAAGTTCCGGTATTGCTATTGGAGTAGCAGTCAAAGCTACGTCTTCACGAGGGGATGGGGCAGATATGCAAGGGAAAAGAAGTTGAAGCCCAAGGATGTGATCATTTTTTACTTATGCCGAGACTCGAAGCCTTTCTTCATGATCGATGTCAAGAGCAGTAACCTGGAAGCAAAGAACAAGCACTTCACCAGAAATCAACTTCAGATTGGACAAGGTAACGTTCATATTCCTGTTCCTGATGATCAAGCGACACATTACAAGACAGAAGAAACACTTGAAGCTGAACATGCAACACAATATTATGGGAACAGAAAGGGTTTCAAGCTCTTTGGGGTGCAAATAATCTGAACTCAACCATGTTTCTTTCTTCTAGGAATCTGCAGGTTTCAGTAGGCACCATCCTTTACATTACAGCTTTAGTGTCGCCATTCCTGTCGGCTCCCAAGCTCTAACTTGGTTAGAAATTCAATCAATTTGAACTTGGTCGACAGGATCGGACCAGGATTAATTTGCCAAGCTTAGATTTATTACAATGGTTGGCCAAATTTTTATGCAGACAAATTATTAGACATATGTTACAATTTTTTAAGAACAATGAAATCTTCATTTGATTTTCAATTTTAAATTGGAAGTATGAAAATTTGTTATATGATAAATATTATTAATCCAAGTTAGTGGGTCGTTGTCGTCATCGTCAATATTAAGTTGAAGTCCCGTTAAAACTTGAAATCTAGAAAAGTCTGATAGAATGCAATCTTATTCCTATCTAGTAGAGAGATTTTTCCAATAATCTAATTTAGTGAGTATTTAGTGAAAATCTCCTTATATATGCATGTTTAATCAAAAACTAGTCAATTGGGTTCAGTATCTGCGAGATTTATGCAGAGTCTTATTGTTATTATACTGAGTGATATTATTGTTATCAATTGAGCAATTTTTTTCCATCAAAATATGCAAATTTAAAAAATAAATAAATAACTTTAAAATGACTAAAGTTAGAGATAATAAATAAAACTCGATTTAATTTAACTCGAAGCCAATTTTTAAAATTATCTTATACAAAATTTTTAATTTAATATTAAATTTAGGATAATCATTTTAAATTAGCTCGTATTGAATTACATTATGTTGAATGATTTAAAAATAATTAATTAAAGTAACAATAAGTTATTAAATATTATCAAACTAAATGATTTTAATTTTTCATCCGGTCATATTTTAAATTGTGCAAGGAAAAAAGCACCATCTCACACACGCAACGAAACTGTAAATAGATCTTCTGTTACCACAACCATGTTGCCCTTGTTGCTGACACATCTCAGCCGTCCAGGAGATTTGGTCCGGACACATCTACATGGTGGGGTGGGCCCCTAGACAACTATGTCTAAGTGGGGCCCAGATTTACGTGATCTACACAAAACGAATCATTAGTTTACTACAATTATTGTCGATAATTGGTCTTTAATTCCATAATTATGTATGAGATATTATAAGTAAATATTATAATAAAAAACAAATTTCCATTAGAAGGAAAAATAAAAAAGAAGAAGCTGATTTTAGAAATTTAATTAAGACATTGAATTTAAATTTTAAATTAATAAATTTAAATTTATCAATTTAATATTAAATAATTTTAGGGTTAATTGTAAAAAGCTTTAAACTTTACTTATTTTTATAACATTATTCCGAGCTTTAAAAAGTGCATAAAATAATCTAATTTCTAACTTTTAACAAAAATAGTTTAGCATTATCTAAGCTAGGTCATATTAGCATTTTTGTTATGTGACTATCAAATATTATATTTGTGTCACATATGAATTTTATTATTTAATTGATCAAAAATTATCAAAATTATTAAAATAATTATACACTTCTACTCGTTTCACTTCATAATTATTTTAGGATGTAATTTATACATAGTACATATACAATATGTGATAGTTAAAAGGCAAAAATACTAATACGACGTGGTGACTTACTGATAGAATTTTATCATTAATTTTGTGGATTAGCAAAATAAACTTAACTTTGTACAAACTCCAATTAATTAGAAGCCAAGATAATTGGGCATGGTAATTCTCTCCAACGTGTCATTGAGCCTGTGTTTATAGGCCTGCTATAATGGGTAGACTTGGCACATATTTTTGCAGTGTACAGGAGACCCTACTGCTAGCTAACCTTAAATACAGTCGCCCCATTGAGAATTGTACAGATTTCTAATCAGGGTTTGGAATAGCAGTAGTCAATCATCTGCGTCTCTGTCACTCTGCTTCACAGAAAATAACAATGGATTCAATTGTTCCTCAATTTTTCAAGTATTTATCCATCCAATTATTGAATCTAGGATGTCGCAATCCTAGGGTTAATCAATTGTATTGATTAATTGTGAAATTAATCTGTGATTTTGAGTTTATTTTTCTTCACTTACTACATCATCCATATTAACAGAAAACATTGAAAGTTTAAGTATTTTAGTATTGCTTATTAAAATTATGACTAGGATTATAAAATTAGGTATAGGTTATAGTGGTTTAGCAACTAAAAGCAAAAATTGAAAACCATGGCGCTCACTAATTGGCATATATAATTACTTTTTATGGGAAGACTTGTTTTTCTTCTTCTTTCTAATAATGTTTAGCACTAATAATGGACATATGCATTTGTCATTAGTTAGCTTAGACCATCAATAATTATGGTTTCCTTATAAAGGTAATGGGCATGATTAGTGCTAATGCGGTTGGTAAGGCCCTTTTTGTTCCCATATTAGTTATATATTAACTTCAAAGGAACGGATCTCCTGTCCCATTGAATCTCAGCCATCTGTTTATGTAGGACAGAGAATCCTGATATCTTCCAAGGGCTTACCAACTTACAAAATTATGTATTATTAATAATAAGAAATTAGTGGGAAAGTCCTTGAATTTAATTTTTTAAATTATATATCCTTGAATTTAATTTTTTAAATTATGTATAAGTATAGCATGGGTTATAAGAATATTTTTATTTCAGAGTTCAAATCCGAAAACCTTTTTATTGGTTAGTCGAATCTTGGAAAAGATCCAGGATATCGCTTGAACCATATCCCGGAGTGGAGATTCCATGTTTACTTTTGGTGTTTCATCTAATCAGATTCATCATAGAGTTCATGAATTTCAACCCACTTGAATGCAATAATTGTGGTTTTGTTCTGTTGATTATGGAATTATCAGATGGGGGGAAAAAAAGCTGTTCCAATGATGGAAACGATAGTGAAACCCCACACAAAAGCTTGAAAGGATCCAAAAAAACAGTAAAACCAGAACAACAGCCAACAGAAATGTTTTCTTGATTGATGATTTTTCACAGTTTTTTGTGATACCCAAATTTTGCATGACACCAAATCACAAACACGAATATGAACATCACAGTGATTGAAAAGGATGAAGCTTGTCTATACGAAACATGAACAACTTAAATGATTTAACAACAAATGGAGACTTTCTGGGCTCAATATTCCAATCCCAAGTCTCGTTTTCCGTCAAGCAAGAGTGGAGTTCTCAGCAGGAGATGTCCAGACAATGTCTTTAAGCGCAGGTCTCAGCTCTTTGCTGCAGAATTGGTTATACTCTAATGTGTCACCGTTGTCCTTCTTCACCTCCACCACCAGGAACGACGGAGTCACGGCGTGAATCTCCGCCGCTATGGCAAGTTTCCCTTTACGACCAATCTCTTGTCCCTGTAATTTCACTATGGTTTCACTCTTCTTGACGCTGAATTTACCAGCTTTTGCCACCTCTTCGATTCTTGAAATGACACTACTTGCAGGCCTCGTTGTGGCAAATCTCATCTCCTCTTTCTCTTCCCTCTTCTTCTCTTCAAACAGTGGAGACAGATCGAAACCCTCCGACAAAGATATTATGTGAAACGCGTTTAGTGTTTCAGGTTGTTTGGTAGATTTGTCCCCTTTACTGTCTTCTTCAACATTGAACGTATCGAACTCCATCTCCGACTTTGATCTTACCATCTTCGGCACTGTTTTCTTGAACCACGACGAGTCCGTGACCTTCGATACTGCGATTCTCGTACTTGGATTTGGATCCAGGAGCTTTGTGATCAGTCTCCTAGCTTCAGGAGAGAACCATGGTGGGCATTTGAAGTCACCTCTGTAAATCTTCCTATACATAGCAACCAAGTTCTCGTCCTGAAACGGTAAGAACCCTGCGAGAAGCACGTAGAGAATCACCCCACAAGACCAAAGATCTGCTTTTGATCCATCGTACCCTTTTTTTCCGATGACCTCCGGAGCAACATAGGCCGGTGTTCCACATGTTGTGTGCAGCAAACCGTCAGGTTTCAGGTGCTCGGAGAACGCGCTGAGACCAAAATCAGTCACCTTCAGGTTGCCTTCTTCGTCCAAGAGCAAGTTTTCCGGCTTCAAATCACGGTGGTAAACGCCGCGACTGTGGCAAAAATCCACCGCAGATATCAACTGCTGGAAGTAAACTCTAGCTACGTCCTCCCTCAACCGACCTTTGGCAATTTTGGAGAACAATTCACCGCCACGAACGAGTTCCATCGCGAAATAGATCTTGGACTTGCTTGCCATGACCTCGTGTAGTTCGACGATGTTTGGGTGCTGAACCATCTTCATAACCGAAATCTCTCTCTTCACTTGCTCCGTCATGCCAACTTTTATCACCTTCTCTTTGCCAACAACTTTCATAGCTACGCTCTTACCTGTCTGCAAGTTTCGGGCCAGATAAACCTTGGCAAAAGTTCCATGGCCTAACATCCGACCTAGCTCGTATCTTCCATGGAGTAGAGTTGGGTGGCAGTCTCTGTTCTTCTCGGCCATTTACGGATTTCACTCAACAAAGACGAGATCTTTCTCAAAAGGGTATGCTTATATACACGAAAGAACTGAACTTCGTATGAATTTGGAAGCAAACAATTTGAAACAAAAATCTGAGAAACAAGAAAGAAAAAAAAGAAAGTTACTTTGTTTGTAAAGGGTGTTATGGGAAATGGGTGACTGAACGACGATCACCCGTCTTCCACGTGTTTCCGGTGACAATTCCGGCCGCCGATGGACCACCTGATACTGCCACACAGCTCAGTCTTGGTCAGCGAACCACCTCTCATCTCTCTGCATTCCCCGCAGACTCTCTCTACAAGACAAAGTGTATGGTTCTGAACTCTGAACAGCTCTCGCTTTTTCTCTCTATATATCAATTTACTACTCTCTTCTCTTCTGAAACCGCTTCATCGATGGTGTCTATATAAGCAGTTTTGGGGCCCTACAACCACATGACCCTATCAATCATGAACTCAATCCGACGGCTATAGATAAATGTTTTTAGGTTGGCATTTGTCAGGATCTTGACGGTTGTCAACCATGCTCGTGCTTACTGACATCAGCTTGATTGAAGACGTGGGAGGATCCTATTGGTCCTTTATAGTTGCAGTAGGGTACCACATGAGCTTTAGTCCAGATATGTGGGACCAATAGGTTGTGAATCTTGATAAGTTAATCAGAGTTTCATGATTTGCTTAGGTAAATTACAGTTTGACACGAATTTAGATTTTTTTGGGACGAAATACTTTGAAAACAGTCTTCTAATTAACAAGCGTTTATCTAGAAATGTAGGTAAGAAGAGAGGTTATGAAGAAAAAGTGATAGGTAAGGACTAAGGAGCAGCTACTAAAGGGGAGTGGGTCCTGGCGACAATTTTGAAGTCTGTAAAGCGTATGATTTTCAGCTTATTGATAAGGCAAGGGAAGAAGCCATGAAAGGCTGAGAAGTTTTCACTGCTTTTAACACCATAAACTGTTTGATCCCATAAGAACAAACAGTAAACCGCTCAAGGTCCAATAGAAATCGTAGGGACGGATCCTCTGTCTATTAATCCCGTATAAATAAATAGTTGAGATTCATGGGATAGAATAGAGACAGGAGAAAATGAACAGAAGATCCTGACAAAAAAATTCTACTTGCAATTTTCTATACAAGGTGAGTAGTTCTTGTTTTGGCCGCCTAGGGATGACATTTTTAGCCCACCTCATCCGGCCTGATCCGACTTTTCCCGCTCAATTTTGGTCTAGATTAATAGGGTCAAAGGTTAAGTCTCAACTGGTAGCTTGAAAGAAACGTGTAAAACGATGTTGTTTTGTGTCAATAGTCGTCGGCTAATCGGGTCAAGCATAGCCTAGGCCCGATCTGGCACATTATCATCCCTATCGCTCTAGAAGCTAATGAGTTGGCATTTGTTAGACATATCATATTAATGAAAATTTAGCCAGGGTAATGTTTTAATTTGAGTTATACAAATTTGAAAATATTTTTCAACAAATTTGATGTCAACAAATTCGTCTGGAGCTAATCGGATTTTAAAATAGGTCCAAATTTTTAAAAATTTTACATGAAAAGTTAGAATTTTTTAAAAACAATAATAATAATATTATTTAAAATTTAACATATATTTAATTAAATTCAAATTTGACCATAAAATTTCGAGTTAAATTCGGGCTGAGTATCCATTTTCCATTGCGAGCTTTAATAATGTCCACTCAACTTAGAACACAATTCCAAATAGAAGACGAAACTTAAAAGATCTGCTTTTTTGCAAGTAAAAGCCATCAAAGGAATAAGATTCAGACTACTCAGCGTTTTCTAGTAAAAAAAAATGTTTGGAACAGACAATTCAAAGAAAACAACCCATGAAATGGAAAGTCGAAATCAAACTGAAACATTACGTTCTTGGAAGAGAACAGTTGAAAGTTGAAACCCTAAAGCTTCACGAGAGCCACTCAAAAACACGGATGGCTACTACAAGACAAGAGAGACAAGTAAACTAAGTGGACCTTCTTCTTCTTCTTCTGTTACACGGTCTTAAGAAGACCAATTTAATGTTTACATACGAACTTTCGCTATATATAATTCTTTTCCATACAGATCAACTCCACTGACGAATTTTCAACGGTTTCGTATACGAAGTATACATCCAAGGACTTGTGATGATGCAGAACTGCAATTGCAGAGGAAAGGAAAGAAGCTGCTAGGAAGTAGAAAACTGGGGGCTTAGGATTAGACCAAAAACATGGGATGGAACAGAAACAGTACATTGACGTTGTTGTTGTTGTCACTTGGAAACTGAATCCTGACCTTATCAAAACATGAGCACGCCTCGTTTCTGAATTCTGACAGCTACAAATTACGTAATTTATCTGGACATTTTCCGTATAATATTTCCAAGGTTGGTTAAATTCATTTTCTGTTAAAAATTGATTTAAGACGATAATTGTTGTTTGCAAAACTAATTCACTAATTTTACGTTCAAAATTGTAAGTATACGAGGTGTAACTTGCAGTAAAGAATATATCTCCGATTATTCCGAGTAACTCAATTTCTCAATATATTACAAGGTATAAGCTTAACATTCATCAAAAATATCATTCATTCAAATCAAGAAAGTAGGAGCTCAATAAATAGTTCAAAAATATAACTCAGTCTTTCATAATGTCATTAATATCCCCAACAACCAAAAAATTCATAATAAAGATGCTATAATAGAAAAACGAAATAAGAACTAAATGAGGCAAGCTCCTTCTCTTCTTTGGCTAAATTCTGAAAAATCTGGAGTTGGTGTGCTCTTTGCCCAAATTTGAAATAGAAATCTTGATTCTCTACCTCTCTCTAGGCTCTAAATTTGTTTTTTAGCGCAAAAAAATAAGTTCTCATGACACCCTCTTGACCCTGAGAATTTTTGCCCTTATATAGTCACAAGAACCTAAAAATAAGTAAAATTCGTTAGTCTCTTCGAGTTAGAGATCCCACGATCTGCTAATTCCTACGATAGTAGATTCTTGTCTTACAACTCCTCCACTTCTCTTCTCTTCTCTTCTCTTGGTCATTACTTCAATCACAAAGGTAGCTACCCTCCATTTGTACATGAAAATGATAAATTCTTACCTTAAATCAAAATCAAACATAAAACAATAATTATAAAGATCAAACTAAACAAAAACAAACAAAATAAGTCCTAAAAACATAACAATAATAACCCATTATGCAATAAATACATGCCAATTACTTAGAAAAATAGTGATGTGATTAACGTGTTAATTTATTAAGATACAATGAACATACCCTTCTTTTTTTGTTTTTAAATTTATATTACAATAAAAGGCTAAATATATCGATTTTTTAAAGACTGAACCAAAAATTAAATCAATAAGATAAAAGATTTAAATATTAAACTACGACAAAATTAATATATAATAAAAACTGATCTAAGTTAAAAAGTTTAAAATAGGATTTAAAAAGAAAATTATCTTTATTAATAATAAAATTTTAATTTAAAAATAAATAATTAAATAAAAATAATTGATTTATTTTAACTAGTAAAAATTAATTAATTTATAAAAATCGATTATTTATTTAAAAAGTAATTAGTTCAATCAAAAGGGTAGATTAGTTAAGTTTCTCAATCATTGAAATATATAAATAAATGACCTACCTAACTCGTTACTTAATAATGCATTAATACAAAAAGCAAAATACATAAAAAAAAACCTTCAAAACCCAAGTATTATTGCACACTAATTTAAGTTATCTTTCCCCACCAATCCTGAGCTCTCTCCTTAATCATTTTCGTCTCATAATAAATCGTAAAACGGTATGATAGATACAACCCTGGAATCATATGTCCTGTAGGACCCTGAATTTGCATCCAACCTGAACCAGAAAAAACCTGTCAGGAGTTCCTCAGGAATAGGATACCTCATATTCTTATTCTTTTTTTTTTCCTGCTTCCCTATTTTTGACAGTATTTTGTTTTTCTTTTAATTTTACGGGTTCGGATTATAATTGTAATATTACTATTGTAATTACGATTACAAAACTCGAAATTTTTTAGATAATTTCTCAAAATTTCTAGTCAGGTTAAACAATACTGTAATCATTCAATCAGCTTCAGATAACTATAAGAAAAAGGAAGTGTAACCACTGGTTCCAATGTTCTGAGGCAGACAGCAATTATATGTAGGCTTGTTTGATTCCTTCGTTATCCTATCGAAAGAGTATGTCTGCCGCTAGCTTGCTTCTTGATTATTGTCTGTTGTGAATTATTTATACTGTTTGCTTATGTCAATTTCCCAACATATAATGTGTATTAATTTGATATATATATTTATGAATAATTGAATAGAATCGAAATGTTTGCTACAACACTCCATATATAGTAAGCCAATAATGTGACATATTAAATCATATAATATAATAATATATCATACTACACCCCAACTTGATATATTATCCTCATCGAGCTTGATGACTTTTTATAAAGCAATCTTAGTGCCTGTTTGGATGAGCTCATATCAGTAGAGCTTTTGTTAGTAAG
>JAOSBM010000205.1:1153191-1207098 GCA_027568955.1 Erythroxylum tenue
TAATATTTATTTTATATATTTTAATTATTAAATCAAATTTTATTTGAAATATATGTTGTAAAATATTTTAAATTTAACTAAATTTATTAATAATTATTAATTTAATTACAAAAATTAAATAAAATTAGTAAGTAAAATAGAAGTATTAAATTATTCATAGTTTTTATTAATAATAACTATATTAGATAATTAAAAATATATATTTAATCCAAAAACGAAATCTTTTCACAGTTTCCCGACTCCGCCCAGTGTTGTGCACATTCAACACGTTAATGGAAAATATAAACCGGCATGGTGTACCCTACCATGTGTAACATGGCTGTGGTAAGTGGTGTGAATATAAATTCCGTCCACGACTGGCTGGAGACTAAAAGACGGTCGAGTACTTTTGAGGTTTTGGGCAATTTAGAGCTTTAGCTAAAGGACACAACACAACCACAGTAGAGTAGACTATAAATCCAAGTCCCACGTTGGTCTGGGCAGTGGAAGGTAAAATCCTATCCTCTGTCCAATCTTTCCAATCTCACAACCACAAAAACTGGAGGGGGCCTCGCATACTTCACATCCTTAACGGAAGGGACCACTGGGGAGTTTTTCTGAGGACCCTTTTGGAGGTTCTGCATTCTTTTTCAATGGCTTGCAGAATTTCTGAATCTGTCTTCGTTTTCACGGTAATACCCTTTTCTCAGTCACTCCTTCTGTGACGAAAGATCCTTTCTTTTTGTGTGAATTTGTTTTGGGTTGTTTGGTTTTTGTTCTCAGGGCGTCCATCAAAGGCAATCTGCTTGTCCAAAGCTTGGCTCTCATTTCTCTCCAGGTT
The DNA here is from genome assembly GCA_027568955.1 of Erythroxylum tenue. Lineage (NCBI taxonomy): Eukaryota > Viridiplantae > Streptophyta > Magnoliopsida > Malpighiales > Erythroxylaceae > Erythroxylum > Erythroxylum tenue. The sequence goes on from JAOSBM010000205.1 coordinate 1,154,012, forward strand.
TATTTATATCTGTTACTCTCTCTAATCTGGCTCAGGAGTTTCAGTTTTCTTTAGGTCTTACTTCATGTTCATTTACTTCTTTTGATACGATAACTGGTTTTGTTTACTCGGTAGTTGGTCCATTTTTTTTGGTTGAGGTTCTCAGTTTCTTGAGCTGCATTGCAACGTTTGGTGGTGCATTTCTAGCTTCACGTCTCTTTGCAGGAAGTACCAGATGTACTAAATTAGTAGTTCACTGCTTTAAGCAGAAAGTGCCCGAAGAGATATGCTTTATGAGCTTAGTGTAGTGTGTGGTTCTATTGACAAGTTCTTGAATTTGTTGTTCGCAGCTGCTTGTTACAAAAGATTCTAACTGATATCCTGAAACAATCTGAATTGAAAAACTGAAACTTTATGCACAACTTCTGTGACTTTCGTTTACTTGCAATAGCCGAAAGTTTCACCACTCTTGTAAAATCTTGATAAGCCTTAATTTAGGCAAGAACTTGAGTTCCTATGCATCTCTTATTATCTAAACATCTAGAAACAAATTTGATATTTTCATAACTTCAATGATATGAAAGATAAACCACTTGTTTGAAGCATTTTGCATTTTTATCCCAATTATCTCTGCTTGTCTTCAATTTATAACATTTTCTTCTGGCCTGTGGGGAGCAAGAGGTTTTTTTTTTGACTTCTGTTCTCGGGATAGCTAGATCTTATCCATGTTTTATAGAGAGCAGGCTTTTCTTTCTTGGTAGATAAAGCTGCTTGCAAAATTTTGACAGTACCGGCTTATAATACCTCTTTTTTGTAGACAGGCATCCAACGGTTAACATGGGACAGAGTTCTTCTCAAGGGAGGCAAACAAAGAAAATATGCAATTCCCCTAAAAAGGAATATAGCAGTCCATGAAGTGGCAGTACCAGTTTCACCACCTTCTACAGATAGCACTGAAAGCAGAAAACTGCTAGCCGAGAGTTATGGATTCACACAAATTGGTGAACCCCTTCCAGAGAATGTGACACTGAAGGACATCATGGATACCCTCCCAAAAAAGGTAAATTTAACTGCTTCATGCATCCAAATTATCAGATAGTTTTGTTGCCCTAAGATAAGAGTTCTGTAAGTAAACTCCATTAATCTCTTCTCCTTTTATTCTTTTGTAAACTTTGGTTTTCAGGTGTTTGAAATTGATGATCTAAAAGCGTGGAAGTCAGTTTTAATATCGATTTCTTCATACACGTTAGGCCTCTATATGATTGCAAAGGCTCCATGGTACTTACTGCCCCTTGCTTGGGCATGGACCGGGACTGCAATAACTGGGGTAAGTTATTTACACTCCTGTTTTTGAAATTTTTCGGTTGATTCATTGTTTCTTACTGTAGTTGTTGCTCTATATAGATCTCCCTGAGTCTTTTGTGTCTAATTTTGTTTTCCCAATTTTGCAGTTCTTTGTTATAGGCCATGATTGTGCTCACAAGTCATTTTCAAAGAACAAACTGCTGGAAGACATTGTAGGAACTCTTGCCTTTCTGCCACTGATATACCCTTATGAGCCATGGAGATTTAAGCATGATAGGCATCACGCAAAAACAAATATGTATGTATGAAATAAGATAATTGATCATTCTACAGAAGGAATCTGCTGGTTAATTTCATTCCCTTTTTCTTAATAGGCAGATGGCTTCTAGACTATTCTAATACCTGCTCCTCATATACTCATAGGTTGGATGAAGATACAGCATGGCATCCTGTTGTGAAAGATGAGTTTGATTCATCGCCTATTTTGCGTAAAGCAATCATATATGGATATGGTCCATTTCGGCCTTGGATGTCTATAGCTCACTGGTATCACACTACAAAGAGAACAATTGCATATACATTTTACACTTCCTGGTTTTCGTAGCCTTCTTAACAAAAGACATTCTTTTGCATAATGCTTACTAACAGGTTAATCTGGCACTTTGATCTGAAAAAATTCAGACCCAATGAAGTCAAAAGAGTGAAGATTAGCTTGGCATGTGTTTTTGCATTTATGGCAATTGGATGGCCATTGATTATCTATAAAACTGGGATTTTGGGATGGATCAAGTTTTGGCTGATGCCATGGTTGGGCTATCACTTCTGGGTAACACAACTTGCTACATAAAGTGCTCCGTAATTTTGAAGCTATGAATGTGCTATATTAGTCATTCCCACATTACATGTTTCATTTTTGCTTCAATTCCCTTCCTCCTCTGTGTTGAGGGGGAAGTTATTAGGCACATGCAGTTTTTGGTGTAAACATCTATTATACTTGTCATTGCACTATACATATGTGGGGAGTTGAAAAAGAAGGGTCCTCTTCTATGATGACTGGTGGTTGCTTATTAGAAACCCAACTCTATCATTTTAGCACATTCACAGTCTTGTCTGCTTATTGTTTAATTGAAAGGAAAAGGGAGAAAAGGAATCATATTTCAAATAATATTCACTGTGACACAAATTTTGATTTGTCATTAAACTTTTAGTGGGTTTATAGATGACGATTGCCATCTTCAGAAAACAAACGTAACAGCCTTAAGAAAAAAGTAAATTAGAAGTTCAATTACCTCTCTGTATACCTGTAAACTGCATGCGTTGCATTCCTTTGCTGAAAAGTTTGTGATCTAGACAGATTCGCATATTTAAGGATAAAGTGGTATGCTCAGCTAGTTCAGGATAATGACACATTAGGACATGCTTTAACAACTTCATAAATTCACATCTTTCACGAGAGTTCAGTTAATGACTATTGATTGCTTCCTTTTCTGTGGATAGACTTCATGTCAGTCTGTTTATCTTGCAACTGATATAGTTGTTTTTCCTCAATTATAGATGAGTACCTTCACAATGGTACATCATTCGGCTCCTCACATTCCCTTCAAGTCAGCATCTGAGTGGAATGCAGCTCAGGCGCAGCTTAATGGAACAGTTCATTGTGATTACCCTTGTTGGTAATAATTATTTTCTTGTGTGGATTCTCAAAATCTTCGCCCCTTTTATCAAATTTAGAGTTGCAATGTACTGAGAGAGTGACTCGGATGATAATTCACAATTTTCCCATTTTAAGCTGCTCTAATACTAACACTTAGAAAGTGCTTAGGTTTACATCTTCATGCATAGAACTTATCAAGTCGTGTGAATTTCCAATTTGCAACTGAAAAGAATTAGCAGGATGAGTTTTTTACTCTTAGGGAAAGAGAGTATAAATTTGGCATATATGTTTACTTGGTTTGGTAGATCTCCTTGTGATAAGTCCTTGGCTTATAGGCTTTCTAGAATTCTGTTACTTAGTCTCACAAGGTGGCATAACTAGCTCTGTTTTTGCTTCCATGCATTGGCTTCCAAGCTAATCTATTAGTTGCTAATATGATTTGAGTGAAACTGGGTATTCTTTACCTTACAGGATAGAGATACTGTGTCACAATATCAATGTCCACATCCCTCATCACGTTTCTTCAAGAATACCGAGCTATAATCTAAAAGCAGCTCATGAATCTCTTCAAGAGAATTGGGGAAGGGTACAAATTCTTGATATACTCTAAAAATTCGTTCCATTGGTATTGAACTGTCGTTTTGCATAGAACAGACAATGATCTTGGTTTATACCTTATTTATAAGGTATAAACCTTCATTATTGAAGAACTTTAGAAGTCCGCATCTTACTGATTTTAGTTTTATGCATGCAGTATATGAATGAGGCAACATGGAATTGGCGTCTAATGAAGACAATAATGACAATGTGCCATGTCTATGATAAGGAACAGTATTATGTTCCTTTCGACCAGCTTGCCCCACAAGAATCTCAACCAATTACATTTCTTAAGAGAGTGATGCCTGATTATGCTTGAACTTTCATTGGCTTGGTGGTTCAACCACTGTAATTTAAATACGAGGCCACACACAGCTACGGGGGGATCGGCCACCAGAAGGTATTATCAACCTTAAACTACGATGCGGATCTCACAGAGGCTATTCGTTTTTTTCCTTTTTAAGCTATTATTTGTCATGGAATAGAAAAAGATATTGATTTATGCACCATTCCAAGGTTTATAATGATGCATACAGAATTTTGGAACAAGTCTATGAGTCTTAGTTATGACATGTATAATCTCCTTGACTCCAGTGGTTCAGCTTATTAGTTCCCAAGCAACAAAATAAAAATCTTGTTAGAGTCCATTTCGTAATTGGACCTTCTGCTAACGGTATCTAACCTTGGATTAATAGAATTGGCATCTATTGAAGATGATAATGATAGTACACCATGTTTACGATAAGGAGCAAAAATTCATATTGCTTGTAGCCGCATGCCTTCAAACATTCTCAACCAGTCACATTCCTTGGGCATGCTGTGCCTGCTTTTTCTTGAATTTTCTGTAAGTCATGGGGTCTACCATATTTTGGCCCTTTCTATCCTCTTTCGTGGTCAACTTTGGTATGCTATCACCATTTGATCAGACAGAGTCTTATGATATAGTTTTAACCATTTCGTTTAACCAACAACACTGACATCATCTTCTAGAATGGAAATTGTTTTTTAAAGTGGAAATTGAAGGAAGCTTCCTGGAGATTCACTGTTAGGAGTCACTAGGTAAAAGCCAATCCAGACAGAGAAGAGATTGAAAGTCTGGATCTCTGTTAGTACAATTACTCAAGATGGCTTTGTCAGACAGAATTCACGTCTGAAAATGGAGTCTATTTCTCATCAGAAACATCTTCTGCCATCTGATTATATATTGATAAGAATCGTCTGTTTAAAACATCTGAATATGATCTCTATCTGCTGGATGTGTTTATGGTATAAAATAGGTGTCACTGACATTGTGCTTACTATTGTAGTAGATGTGCAAGCTTTTAGACTCGTCCATTTAAACTAAAGAATTGAACTGAGTTTGGCTTGCTACACTTCTATAACTAGTAGCTTTGATATTGTTCTAGTGGAGCTAATTTACTAGCTATTTCAGTTTGCCAACTTCACCATTAATTTATGGAGTAGTTAAGCAAATTCAATTGCTCACATGCATATGGCATCTCTCTCTACCCCTAACTGACAGAACCATTCAAAAGCAAACATGGTTGGTTCCTTCTGGACTTGCATTTTGGGAAGTTGAATATAAGAGTTGGCAATTGTCAGAAACACCTAAGTGGTGATGACATAAAAGCTGAAAGATTGGATTTTGATGGTGTGGGCATTATAGTTGACAGATATTATCAGCAGAGCACATGGTCTTAGAAAAACGTAAGCTCTTAATGAGGTAAAAGCCCCACTCCAAACTTTATGTAAAGTTAAAGTAAATCTACTCCTCAAAGTGAGCTGCCTTCACACTAGGATCTCCTAAGAAGTTTCGTAGTTGTAACTGTTCACATGCACAATGAGAATCTCCATTCTTTTATGTTCCCTCAGGAGGAAGAAACTGGGATGTGTTTCAAGTACAAGAGATTGGTTATGTAAAGAAGAGGTCAAAAGAGCCAAAATGTTATGAAAGAGGGTCAAAAGAAGCATATGAAAGTGGAAAAAAATTCGAAATTAGGCAAGTAGACCCCATAGGAAATTCTTCTGAGCAATCCTTGTTCATATTACTGTGGAAGGTTAAGATATGGCATTACAAGTAGTAAAGTTGCCTATTTCATTTCCATATGTGACTATAGGACTAATAAAAACTCTATACACAAAAAACTCTTAGGTTATCTTCTGCAAACTTGGAGGTCAGGCATTGGCAATTAAGAGTGAATCAGTAAACCATTCTTATGAAAATGCAACTAAACATAACCAGGCAGGCCAAAACTTTAATCATACAACCGGAGGAGGCGGAGTCTCCCATACATCAAAGACATTTTCCTCGCTGTGAAGAGCAAACAACCGGTCGCCACCAATTGAAAAATCACAAATCGAACCTCCATAAGTACGTCGCAGCCTGGATGTTAATACCCAATCAGGACCACAAAACACAGATATGCAATCATCCATTGATGAAAACAATTGCCCCTCGTGCAATGCCAGTTTTGGATAGCAAGGTTCATCAGGCATTTTCCCTTTCATCAACCTACTCCTTGAACTCCACCTCACACTCCCCACATTCATCCTCAAATCCATGAACCCCAAATCCTCGTACTCATTCACCACACATATAGAATGATTACCTTCCATGGCTATTGCATCACGAACTCGCTTATCGTCCACAGTAACTGTTGCTCCAATGTCAGACCAAGACCAAACCATCCTCTTTGCCCTGAAATCCAACAAGCTGATGTAACAATTGTCCTTCCTTGGAAACAGAGTAGCTACCAGTAAACAATTGCTTCCGTTCAGCCATTGTAACCTGTCAGCATCTCCTAGCGACCAACCAGGGCTCTCGTAGAAGAAATCTATCTGCTTTCCAGTGACTTGATCCCACACACCAATGCCATACTCATTACTCCTTCCCTTACAGCTGCTAAAGATTCTTTGATCACAAGTTGTGCTCAACGCCCCAGCAGTGAAGCTCTTAGCTTGATTCTCATGCCAAACCTGAAACTTATGCCTCAACTCACCTGTGCTCCTGTTAAACAACCCCATTCCTCCATCTCCACGCCCCAATCTCTCACAAGCACTTACAAGCACATTCTCAGAATCAAGCCAAGCTGCATCGTTCACTCTTTGGTAATCAAGATTGATTGGTGGGTGCTCTTCCATCATCCAATCATAAACATGAACCATACTACCATGTGCTACACAACACCCACCATCAGGGCCTGCACGAATTGCTGTCCCATCTCCTGGTGCTCGGCCCGTAACGGACCTGCCATGGCGAAGTCTATTGCCGTCAAATGGACCCCATTTCGCTGATCTCACATGGTCCAATAGACCGTAAAATGAGGCCTCTCTGTAGAGGAGTCTTTCAGGGACGTGAGGAGGGATGTGGAAATCGCCGGTGCGTAGAAGATCGAGGACGACACTGAAACAGTCTGAGTTTCGATCAATGAAGAATTCACTGTTCGGGTTGGAGTCGTTATGGGGTTGTTTGAAGTTCCAATTATCGTCAAACAACGCACCGAAAAAGGAGTTCCGACCAGCATGGGCTAAGGTTGTGGAGGTTGTTTCGAAGATTCTGCCTCCTACGTTGAACCTAATTCTGTCTTTGGGGACTTTCATGGCCCGATTTATGGAGAATTTGAAAGGTTTAGGAGATTCAAGAACGGACGAAACAGAAAATGTATTAGATTGAGTGTCTATGGAGAAAAACAAGGGAAAAGTGAATTTTTCATTGAAAATCTAGACAGAAATTTCAGGACAACGAGAAAAACAGTGAACGTCCTATATGGTTGGAGGAGATTGCGGGATTGTGTTTCTTTAGAATTTAGAACATATTAAGGTTCAAAATCAAGGGACAAAACAAACGAAGAAGATGTTAAACAAGGATCAGCACAGAAAAAAGACAAGAAATCCACAAGAAATTGAAGTAAAAGGCCTGCTTTTTTTGAGTTTAAAACAAGTTCTGCAGATACCGGCGACACTAAAACAGAGCAGAAACAGGGGACACCGATCAAACTACGACGAATTTGGACAACAGACTGAATTTTGAAATCTGGGTATTGAGGGGACTAGATTTTCGGAAATGGGTTTTGAATTTCGAAAGATTTTGGTGCGAACCAAACAGGGAATCGGTGCTTTTAGATTTCAAAAACATCAACTTTGATATTTCTCCTTCTCTCTATCTCTTTTAACATTTCTTTCTTCACGTTTCTCTCTCTTCTCACCGGTATTGCCCTCTCGCTGGACCAGACATTGTCCGAACTTTATAACCAAAAAAGAGAAATGAACCGGTAGGCTCCACTTGGCTTTTGTCTCCCACCTTGTTTTCATACCGTTAAAACTAAAGATTTGGTGAAGATCCAACGGTGGTTGTGAGAATGATGGGTGTGATTCATGGTGGTTTAGATTGATCATGGCGGCCCCGTAAGAAAAATTCTTTGTTGAATTGTTCAATTGGTTCCTCATCAAGTCAACTGTCTTGGCCCAAGAGTAGACTGAGAAAAGGCCTTGTGAGATATTATCTTAGCTGTTTATATTCACTTATTTGCAATAAAGAAAAAAGTAGACACGACATTTTAGGCCCTTTAATGAGACGTCCTAAATCTTTGCATCAAAGGAAACTTAAACAACTAATAAGTTTTTTTTTTAACTGGTTGATTGTCTTCAACTGTTTAACTCTTACACAGCTTTAGGCCTCATTTTATAAACAACTAATAAGTTATTTTTTTAGTTGATTGGTTGTCTTCAGCTGTTTGACTCTTCAAATAGTTACGAAATACACAGCTTTAGGTCTCGTTTGATAGACAACTAATCATCTATTGTTTTAGCTGATTGGTTATCTTCAACTGTTTAACTCTTCAAGCAGAAAGCTGTTTAGAGAATAACAGATTCTCATAGTTGTTTAGAGAGTAGTAGATCCGATAGTTGATTTATGATAAACAGCTAAAAATGAAAACGCTTTTATATAGGAACGTTTTCATCAATCAGCCAAAACCCTTTAATTAAGGTTCTTAGATACCTACTTTTAGGAACAATGTTTATTCTTATAATTGTTTTATGCAATTATAGGTTAGAAATAAAATGTTGACCTTAGACAAAAAATGAAAATAAAAAGAGTTGTATACATTTTTCATAGATGATTAAACAGTACAAGTGAACATGACTTCTCTAAAATATAAATTCTTATAAAAATATTCAACGAAATACTAAGATATATAATATTCATACCCTTTTTTTTTTTGAAAACATGTCCTTATAAGTTATTTTACACATAAACAGTTAATACTAAACAACTAATTTTACCAAACATCTCGAACAAACAACTAATACAAACCGTTGGTTAAATTAGCTGATAGAATCAACTAACAACTAATGCAATCAGATGATTACCAAACAGGGCCTTACTATTAACTAATAAAAAGACTGCTTTCAAATCCTTCATTATTCAAATAAGTTAAATGTGGAATTGTTGGATTGCTTTTCTTTCAAAATCATTATCTTAATACTAAATCTTCAACATAAAGATGATGAATTGGAAGTAACATCATTTAATAAATTCTATTAAAATAATAGCATTTTAATCACATTCAATCCAATTTTAAATTATTAATTTCGATTAAGTTTTTAAGTAGCCAATAACAAATTTTCGTACATAACAAACCAACTATCAATTTAGGGTTTGGTGTTTTCCTAAAAATAAATAATAGTTATTGTCACTATTTATATTCTTTCCTTACCCATTGGTTGGTTCATTGATATGATCATTTTTTGACCTTGAAATTAAGCAAATGGACCCATCAACATAGTTGCACCTAAAAAACATCATACATTGTGGAATTTGTATAATGTATTGAACATATAAGAGAGAATTGGTCATTGATCTACATTATAGGTACTAAGTAACACTCGTATGAATTAGATATTTTGAAACATAATTTGGATTACAAGACAAGGTAGGAATGTATTATGTGTACTTTTGTTACCTTAAACAAATATTCAATATTAGGGTGTTTCAACTCTGCTACTTAATCTTATTCACATATTTATATACATAAATTACATATAAGTGTGTGTATAAAATTTAATAGAATAAAGTAAAAATTACATATAAATGTGTGTATGAAATTTAATATAATAAAGTAAAAACTGATCGTCCGAACAAATGATTTGATCGCTACCTTTTATTAGTTATGATTGAGTCTGGTTGACAAGTGTTGCTTGGACGGTACATTATGACACTTGTTATGGTGCCATTTTCTACACCCTTCCGTTCATACTTTCAAGGCACCCTCGCTTTGAGAAAAGCAAAATGTCTAATTTAGATGTCCCACTCTCACTTGCCTTAGTTTAAAAGAAATTTATAAATCTATGATTGGTATAATTAATCATTAAATTTTTTTAAAAATAAAATTATAGTATGAATTTGATATGATTATAATTAATCTATTTTTAATTTTTATTTTATTGATTTTATTTTTTACTTTATTACTATTTTTGACTTTCATTTCACATAATTATTTTACAAATTCGCTTTATTAATATCTATAAATTTTAATGCATCTAAATAATTTTTACGGTGATAGGAACTTATTGTATTAATTAATAATTTTTATTAATTATTATTATTATTATTATGTTGATGGGAAGTTTATAAGATGAATCACGAGTAAGTCTATCCTTATAACCTTATATTAATCCATTAATTAATAATGAATTGTGATTAGGGTTTAGCATGAGTGATTAATCACCTAACCTAACTTGTATTTTACTCAAATGGTTGACTCTCTCATGATCATACGTTTGATTTTTTCAACACTTTCACATTGTTGGTCTCCATAACGTGTAATCTTGGATTCAAATCCTCGTTTTCTGTCCTTTTTTTCTCTCGAACCAGAAAAAGACGGTTTCTTTACAAGATACGTTTAAGCATGTAGAAATGGTCTTTGTGGACCATAAAAAAGAAAGGTACGTTTAAATATTTATTAAAAAATTCAATCGATTCGGTCGGTCTAATTATAAAAATTTTGAACCAGTCAATTTTTATTCGATTTATGTTAATAATTTTTATGGTTAAAATTGATTAATTTATTAATTAATCGGTCAATTTTATAAATTAATAAATACTTATGAACTACGAGGGTGATTGATTTGCATAAAAGAATAGTAATAAGAATGAGAATGAATATAACGAGGAATGAAAATGAATATTATCATTATAATAATTGGTTAAGAGTAAGTAATGATTACCATTGTCATTAATAGTGATTATTTTGTAAAAAATATTAAGAAATAAAAATTTATTATATTGTAATTAATTAATTACAGTCTTATAATTAATTAATATACTGTAATTAATTAATAACGTTATTTTAGTATAATTGAATAAAATAACATCATTTTGATCAAGATAAATAGAAATAATAGTAAATAATATATTTAAAAAATGTTTGTTTTCTTTGCTTACTTATAAAGTGTATGAAAAAAATATGGAGTTTTGCATACCCAAATCTTTCCTTTTTATTTACTTAAAATTTCCGATCGCATTTTTTTATAAATTTATAAGTGAAATAAATTATTTATTAAAATTTTAAAATTCATCAAGTTATAAAATTCAAATCAGTTTCTTAAATTTATGGAATAAAATAAATTTGTCTCATATTATCGTAGTATTTTAATCTATGATTAAAAAACTCAACCGATTCAGTTAGTTCAACTTTAAAATTCTTGTACTGTCTAACATTTCAGTTCGATTTACTTCAATAACTCTTGTAGTTAAAAACTAATCAATTTATTAATTAATCGATCATAATAAGTTTTTATAGACTAAAATAAATTAGTTATTTTTATTTAATAATATTTTTTAATTAAACTTCAAATTTTTCGGTGAGTATAATCTCTTTCAATTGTATTTTAAATTTTTTTAATTTTATTCAATCTTTAGTTATTTTTATGACGATTTAATACTAATTTAATCTTTTAAGCCTTAAATTTTTTATTTTATGGGTTAAATTTGTAGTTCAAATTTTATAATACTGATCGTAACAAACAGATTTGAACAATTCCAATCATTTGGGAGCCGAATCTAACCCTGAAATGTCATCCCTACTCTAGCAGGGAATGTCCTTGTAGCTTCTTAACGAAGAAAACTTGAAAGGAACTAAGAAAATATGCGGTCAATTGTCACTGAACCACAGCTTCTTTTCAACAAAACAATCAAATTATTGTCTTTATTACTAATTTTCAAGATGATTTTATTACAAGTTATCTTAGAACTAAAGAGATCATGTCTTGTTCTTTCAAGTTAGTTGTTCTGTCTCTGGTTTAACCGGTAGGATTTGTTTTTTTTTGTACTTACTTAATTCAAAGTCTCCTGTCTAGTTAGGAAGTGTGAGACTTTTTCTTATTTTAATAATTTGGAGCATTGTACTCCTCAGACCTATATTTTGAGAGAGTAATAGATGTACTGACTGATTTGTGAATTATGCTGGTCATTTTAATATAGGGGTCACTTATTTTACGACTTCACCCATAAGGTGTCACCCACTCTTAGAAGACGATCTGTTAGGGACTGTCTCCCTTAGACGTATTATGTAATTTGTTGTTTCTTTCCATTTATGCAATAATAATAATAATAATAATAATTTGGAGCATTGTAACTCTAAAGTGAAGTCACTGGAGGTTGCAATTGGGTCGGACCTCGGGTAAGCCTGACACAATTTTAACCGGTCGGGTTAAGTTAACCAAGCTCTGATTTTTCTAAACAAAATAACGTCGTTTTGTATTTTTAATTTTTTAAAAAATTGATTGGCTCGACCCGATTCATTTCTATCCTTAAAAAACATGTTAAACATAAAAATATTATTTTGATTAAATTCGTTATTTGATTTTGAGTGTTAATTTATTAAATGTATTGTTTACAAGTTCTTAAGATGAAATGAAAGAGACAAAATTTTGGTGTAGTTCACGTAAATTTACAAAATTTCTATAATCTTTAAAATTGTAGATTTTTTTTCTTTTCAAATTTTCAAATATGTGATATAATTATTATGTGATATAATAACCTAATTCAATTCTTAAACTTTATGAATGGTAATATTCCGGCCGACCCAAACTTTTACTTTTTTTTTAATGTAAATTTAAAAACAATGTCATTTTTCAAAAAGGCCATAGCTTTGGATTGAGTTGGGACGGATCAAGCAATCTGAGCCCGAGCTTGAAATTTTTGAAAAATAAAGCCGAATCAAGTTAGACCAAGGTCGAGCTATTTTGTCAAATTTATTAAACCGAACTTGAATTAATTAAGTATAATCTAAAATAATTATTTATTCTATCTATATGAAATTATTAATTTGAGTTAAATTTAATTAGTATGAGTTTGATTTAATATTTGTATAGGTTCTTATGTTAGTAATATATGATTGATCTACGCGTAGCGTTCATATTTTACGTGTTTTGTCATTATTTTTGAATGGAAATTTAAGAAAATAAATTTTTATTGAAAATTAATACGAATAAAAAATTTAAAATTTACTAAATCACATTTAAAAAATTATTTTTTCCAATATTACATACATTCCATAATTTATTCAATACACAATAAAAATTGTTCATCTGGAAATTTCTTCATTATTAAAAACAAGTTAGTTGCCGTGGCCTATGAATCTGTGCAGAAAATGCCAAAATCCTGAGAGGCTAGGCAACAACCAAATTAGTTACAATGTCAATCAAACAAGTATTTATTTATGGAATGGTGCCTGAACTGGTCGAAAATGGACTACGTTGTTACTACGCAAACATTATATGTACTTTCTTGCTGACACAAACCTTAAACTTGTTCATTTCTAGTTCTAGACAACTAACTGTTTCTGAATGAGATGAATCAAAGTAAGTGTAGAGTTGTTAACAGACAAGTTCCTAATATGGTCATTCATAGGTTATAAAATTAGGTATGACATTTCTTCCGATCCTATTCGCTTTAGTTCAGACCAGTTTAAAGTCGATAAAATTAGTCCAACCTCTTACTATGGTCACTCGTAGATTCTAAGATTAGGTATAACATTAGTTTCAGTTTGGACTAATCCCAAGCCGATGAGATTAGTTCAAGTTGACAGGAGTTTTGGTCGAGATTGAACTTTTTTTTAATTTACAAGCTTTTGGTCAAGTTTGAACTAGTCCAATAAGTACTAATAAGTGTCTGTTTGGTTAAATTTTTGGAGGATGAATAAGTACTTTTTTCTCCTGCAAAATTTTTTTAAAGAAAAATAATTATTTAGTTGTAAAATGAAAAATTACTTTTTTAGTAGATATGACTTTTTTGACAGTTAAAATACAGTTTTTTAAGAAGCTCAAATTTGGAGCTTCTTTAAAAAAATACTTTTTTTGTAGATTTTTCAAATCAAATAATGAGTCTATTTTTTAGTCTCTTTTGTCCTTATATTTTACACATAATTCTCACAATACCCACAAATTCATATTTACGTTTATTTTGAGAATTATATAATATTATTTGACTTTTTTACATGTTTTAATATTTATTTTTGATATTAATTTTACTTATGTTATAATTCATATAAAAGATTTGGTTATATATATTTTTATTTATGTTTCATGTGATTTAAAATTATATAATAATTAATATATTATATTTTGCATATTGTTTAATATACTTTAAATAACATTTATATGCATAAATAATTTTTATTACAAAATAAAATATAGTTAAAATTAAAAGTGATTTTTATTTTTATATTGCCAAATAATCTACTGTATGAAGCTTTTTTAAAAAAGTTCTTTTTTAAATGACAGTTAAAAAGTTAACTAGCTTCTTAAAAAAATTCTTCTCATCAAAATTCTACTGATATAAGCTCATCCAAAGACCGTAACTCATACTAGGGTCATTTATAAGTTCTACTGTTAGACATAGCATTCATGTTTTGACCCAACAGGAGTTACCTTTTTTAATTTACGAGCTTTTGGTCAAGTTTGAACTAGTCCAATGAGTACTAACTCATACTAAATACTAGGGTCATTTATAAGTTCTACTGTTAGGCATAGCATTTATGTTTTGACCCAATTTGCATCAATCAAAATTAGTTCTAAGTTAAAGAATTAATCCGAGTTGACAGGATTTAATATTCAGATTGATTTTTTTATTTTATTTGTCTTTTTTTAATAATTATTTGTCTTATTTTAATACAATAAATTACATAACTTTTGGGATTTTATCTAACTTATTCGGACTCGGGTTTAAACCGTGAATTATGGATCTATTCGAGCCACGAGTGGGTTTCTTCTTGTGTGAAATTATAGGCTTACTTTCTTTTTTCAATGATTCTACTAACTTACCGGCTTATTTCCTCCCGTAATGGCTTAAGAGTATGTTTGGTTGGAAATTAATTAACAGAATAAAATGAAACGGAACGGAACAGTTTATAATAGAATGAAATGTAATATAATAAAGAGTTGTTTGGGAGAAATGAAAGGGTTCATAATATAATGTAAAAAAATGTTGTTTACAAAATTGATAAAATGAAATGTAATGTATAATAAATGAATATTATACTTAACGATGTGGTTTTAAAATAGAAATCATGTCCGATCAAAAAGTCAAGGTTCAAGTCACAACCGTGACAAATAATTTTTTATAATTTTATTTTAAAATAATAAAATTTTAATAAAAGTTTTATTATTTTATTATTAATCATATACACATCATTATTAATTATATAAAATATTATTATTAATTATTTAATAAAATTTTTATTATATTATATTATATATCATTTATATTTAAAAATAATTTTAAAATAATTTTATTTATATATAAATATATACAATAAATCAAATAATAATTTTTTATGTATTTTATATTTTTCATTAATAAATATTTTTATTAATTTTTATTTTTGTTATTGATTATATATACTTTATTATTAATAATGTAAAAATATTATTATTAGGGTAAGGATAAATAATATAAAAATATTATTGATTATATACAATTTTTGTGGATTGTAATACATGAGTATGAAAAAAAGGGTTAGGGTTAGAATAAATAATTGATATTAAGAAAAATTATTGAGGGTATATTAGGCAGTATGTATTTATTAGTTTACGTTTAATCCTAAATCTCCCGAATTGGAGGTTTCTTATTTTCACTGTTTATGATAGAATAGAACGTAATATGAAATCTTCCGCTTCCATTCTGTTTCATTCCATTATATTATAAAATTTTCAGTCAAACGATAAAAGTGTGGTACGCTCTATCCGGTTCCATTACCGACCCCAATTAAACATGGCAATAATTTAATATCATTTTGCAGTAATTTAAGTCTAGTTATATGGGATTAAATCCTATCGAATTTTGAAACGAATGCAAATTGAAAGCAATGAATATTATATTGAACCGAACCAAACCAACCAGAGTCTGACGACTCCATTGTCATCTCCAACAACAAGTTGCCTCAGGCACTTACCTGGTGATTAATGTTAATGTTGATAAGTATCAATAACTGTTTACGTGGAATTGGATTATGGTGCGCTGGTATATTTACTACGAGAGCAACAAATATACTAATTAGTTAGCATCTTATGCTAAACATGTTGCGCTCGGAACCACTTATTTTAACTCTACACTCATTAGGTGTCATGTATTCTTCTTGAAGGATCACTAGAGACTCTGTTCCTAAACTTATAATGTAACGTGCCTTTTCCCTTAAAAAAAAAATGTTGATGAGATGGGGACCTGAGTCACCAGACCTGTGTGTGCTTACTCCTCTGATGGGTTATCAGCAAATTTAGGCCATTAACAGGCACACGCAGAGTTGGGTGATCCATTCATTGAAGGACTGCTGTGGTGGGCTACTCACTTCATCCACTTGCAGACTGATTGATAGGTGGTGATGCCAATGGCCCACCCACCCGGCCCAGCCAGTATGACAGTTTCTGTTGGGGCTCATGTTAGGTCCGACCCGAGGCAGTCGAGCTTGAGCTCGAGTCGGACTCAGATTTATTTTTTTATTTTTTAAAATAGAAAAATAAAAAACAATATTCTTTTTGTTATAGGAATTGGGTCTTGGGCCGGGTACGATAATCCAAGCTTGTATTCAAAATTTTTAAATTACGTTCAAGGCTCGATCAATCCAAACTTAATTGTTGACTATGGGTCTGATCGGTTCGGACTCAAATGCCATATCCGCTGGTATCGATATTTGGTATAATTTAAATAATATTTTTTAAAATTATAACTTAATTGAAAGTTGATAATAGTGTGAAAAAAATAAAGATTAGAATAATTAGAAGATGTTATTTAAGGTAAGTCCATCATGACAAATATCTTCCACGAACGCCAGGCTTTCACCCTACCAGATTCATACGACGTGGCGCGAAACGACAATTGTCAACACCTAAAACGCGTCTTACTTACTTTTTCTAATTTTCTAAAGTTGATTTGCTCTTTTCCTACAAACGACTGCACATTTAGAAAAAAACTATTTAAAAAAACTATAATTAAATAAATACCATTTTTATTCTTACATATACTTTTTAAATATCAATTCATTATTTAGTTTATATCAAAAAAATTCATTATTTAATTTTATAATTTATGTTTATTTAATCTTTATTTTTTATACAATATTTATTTTTTATTATTTTCTTTTACCTTAAATTCAGATCATTTATTACGTTTTCTATGTCCTACGCAAAAAAAGGTTTTATTTAATTTTTTTTTGTTTTATGCCAAAGTTAAGAGTGGATCTTTTATACTTTATAAAAGACAAAATGAGACAAAATAGAGGTTATTTCTGTGCCTGTTTTGTTCTTCATAATAATGAACCCTAAATAGGTGTCCTTTTTGTTATTGCCCAAGGTCAGACCTATTTAAACTCTGTATTTCAGCGTAACTCTTATTAATTATTATTGTTGTTATTGTGACTCTCTTTAATTATTATTGTTGTTATTGTTATAGAATTATATGTTTTCGAACTTTTTAAAATTTTGCATGAGTAAAAAGTTATTATTATTGTGATATTTTTAAAAACTATTACTTTTCAAAATAAATACATATTTATTAATTAGTTTTATTGAAAGTGTAAGAAAAATAAAAAATAAGAGTATATTTATGTAATAAAATATGATAGTTTTTAAAAATATTAACTATATAAAAATTTAGAAAATAAGTCAAATGAAAATAGAGTTAGAGTTAATGAACAAGACTAAAGTCCTAATTTAACAAGAAGTAGGAATTATTTTAAATATAAAATTAATTAATTTCATGTGAGAAAGAACACTAAAGACTAAAGTCCTAATGCAGCAACAAGTAGGGTTTAATAGCAAGTGTGTTTCCCTGCCACTCATCTTTCTCCCGTTTCTGAGAGAAGGCCGTATACAATCAGACACC
This sequence comes from Erythroxylum tenue, assembly GCA_027568955.1. Classification (NCBI taxonomy): domain Eukaryota; kingdom Viridiplantae; phylum Streptophyta; class Magnoliopsida; order Malpighiales; family Erythroxylaceae; genus Erythroxylum; species Erythroxylum tenue. Next base: position 1,171,927 of record JAOSBM010000205.1, read on the forward strand.
CGATCGCTGGCTGTCACTTTCTTCTTTCTTCTTTCCACCACTAATCTTCTCTATCGAGAAAGAACAGGCAAAAGGGTATCCAAAGACGGCGGCTTTTTGGCTTTTTCGCTTTTCATTGCCATTTTCGATACGGAGTGATTTGAAACCGGTTCTGTTTTTGTCGAATTGGTTTGGTGGTTTCTCGAAAGATGGAATATCTTAGTAGCAACTCTGAGCTTAGGATCGGACTCTCTAATGGCGAGTTTGCCAACGAATCGTCCTCTATGAGACTTTCTTCTTCTGTTTCTGCTTCGTTGCGGAGAATAGAGTTCCATCCGGCGAGAAAGCCGTTTTCTGTGTTCGAGAATAGATCGGATGATTTTCAGATTGAGACTCTAAACCCTGATTATGGTCAGAAAAGACCGGCCCAGGAGTTGAATCCTGGCCAGAGTTCGAAGAAACCGGACGTGTTGGATATTGTGGAAAATGGGCTGGATCCTGAGTTCAATTTTGGTATTACTTTCAGGAGAATCGTGAGTTCTTTCTTTAAAGACTGTTTTTTATTGGAGACTTGGTAGATTTTTCTTTTTTCTATATCGAGACGTTTTTCTATGCGGAAGTTTTGTTCTTTAAACTTATCCCCCGCATGATTATACATTGAAAGGTTGTCTACTCTTTGCGATTGTTTTAGTTGATAAGACGTTCTTTTGCCTCTTTATATTGCTTTATTTTGTATGGGATCACCTACTGAGCTAGTTGATTTGAGTTCTGAATTGAACATTTTCAAATTATGATTCCTCTGGCTACTTTTGTTTATTTGACTCGGGCTTTCACGTTAATGGGAATTTGCTGTAATCTCTAGGTACTTAATATTGTGGGTTTTATTCATATGAATTTTCTTTTACATGTTTATTTCCCTTTTTCGAGGCATATAATGATAGTTGCATCCATGAATAGTTTGATTTCAATTGCTTTCTTTTTGTCAAGTAATCTCCCGATGCATTTGTTTTTTATGATCAAATTCTTTCTGTTGGCAATTACTTTAGTGGCTTCTTTGATTGGGTTATGTCATTTGGCAGTGCATTGTTCTATTTGGCTTATGAATATCTGGAGCTTGCTTATACGCAACCTTTCCAGTTGTTTATTCCCTATGGAATTTGTGAATGCATTTTCAGGGTGCTGGTTTAGAAAATCTTGGAAATACGTGTTTTCTCAATTCAGTGCTGCAGTGCCTGACATATACCGAGCCCTTGGCTGCATATTTGCAAAGTGGCAAGCATCAAAATTCCTGTGAGTATCTCTCTTTTTTTTCCCGTCCACCTCTAGTATGCTTTATTCTGACATGCTGAATGGCACATATATTTGCATGCACATCTGTGTAAGAGCTGTAGTTCCCGTATTCGGTTGTTTGTGTCCCCAATTAACTCTTTAACTAGTTCTTTATACAAGATTATGACTCAGTTAATAGAAATGATTACCAAAAGGGGGCGGAGTTCAATAAAAATAACTAGTTATTATGTCCGAGAAGTTTGGATCATAGTTAGACCTTTTTTCTCAGTAGGGTGACACCATTATACTGCATGTGGCTCTTTACATCTTTACAGTGGTTAACTCTCAATTTTCAGGGTGAGGAATTTCTGTAAAAAATTGTGAAGGATCATTGTAGGGAGCGTCTCTTCAGAAAATTATCGAGTGATTTATTGATTTATGTAATTTAGCACTGACAAATAAAAGTTTTGTTTCCCCCTTTGGGGGTTCCTATAAATGCTTACCTTGTATCATTTATTTACCTAATTAATGCTTATGCCTTATGGGGAACAGTAATGTTTAGATCTTTAATGGTTATGTTTGTGTCTTCTGCCTCTTTTGAAGATGTTTTTGTTTCCATTCCCTTTGATTCTATTCATAGAATTACATAACCTTGTACGTGTCCGTGTTTTGTTTAATGTAAATCAGTTATACTGATCAGTTTCATTATATTTTTGGTTTATTTATGAAGGCCATGTTGCTGGTTTTTGTGCATTGTGTGCCATCCAGAAGCATGTTAGCCGTGCATTGCAATCAACTGGGAGGTCTCTAGTCCCAAAGGATCTGGTCTCTAACTTGCGATGTATCCTTCTAATATTTTACATGATTATTTCTGATTTTTATTATGTAGCTAGAACTTTTGTAGCTCAAATTTTTAAGTCATTTCTCATATGCACGAGGCAGATTTATTATTTGAAAATCATTGAGATTTTGGTTTCACTCTGTATTACTGCTTTAAAAAAAATTTCTTTTCTTATCCTTGGAGTAAACTGTAAATTGCTTAATACGCTATTTATTGATGGCGTTATTTCTGAAATGTGTTATTCCTTAGTTGTGCAGCTTCTAAAAGCTACTCCAAAGTCCTGATAGGCATATTAGTCTTTACAGTTTTTGTGTTTCGTGATTTGTTATTCTTGACCAAATATTAGGCATATCTCGGAATTTTAGAAATGCCAGACAGGAGGATGCACATGAATACATGGTGAATTTATTGGAATCAATGCATAGATGCTGCTTGCCTTCTGGAGTGCCCACTGAATCCCCCGCTGCTTATGAAAAGAGTTTGGTACACAAAATCTTTGGTGGTCGCCTCTGTAGTCAGGTAACTTTTTGTCCTGATTTTCTAGCTATAAGCTATCCAATTTGAATACCTGGACTTCAGAATAATGTTGGTAAACTTGTTTGATGACTAATGATGTCATTAGTTGGCGGGATTCATGTTAAATCTTAATTTTGGTACATTTTGCTTTCTTTGAAATTCATTTACTGAAAATTGACCTTAAAGTGGCCCATTTCTGTTGGTTGGGTTTTAGAGATACTTATTTCATAAAAGTTAATTTTATTTTCTCTACACATGAATTTATATCTTTTTTCGTGGTAATATTTCAGGTCGAATGCCAGCAATGTTCCTTTTGCTCCAACAAATTTGATCCATTTTTGGATTTGAGCCTTGAAATAGTAAAGGCAGATAGTTTGCCTGTTGCCCTTCGAAACTTTACTGCTGCAGAGCTGTTAGACGGAGGTGAGAAGCAATATCAATGCCAGAAATGCAAGCAGAAAGTGAGAGCTAAGAAAAGACTTAGTGTTCACAAGGCGCCTTATGTGCTTACCATCCATCTAAAGCGGTTTCATGCACATGATCCTGGGCGGAAAGTTGACAAGAAAGTTTCATTTGATCGTTCATTAGACATGAAACCATTTGTTAGTGGTTCCTACGTAAGTGATCTTCTTTTTCAATTATGTCAATTCTAGCATTAGATGTCTTCTCTTGGCATATTAAGCTTATACTGATTCTTCAATGAGTATAACAAAATGAGGCCTTTCGCAAACACTTTACTCCCCCCTCCCCATCCCCTTCTCCTCCATTACATGTTATAGCCTACCTTATGGGATTTCTTGCTTTGTTGGGAATTTCTTGTTCGCATGATCTGCATGAACAATTTTTTAAAAAACTGGCTCAGGTTTTGGGAACTTTTTTTTAGGGTATTGAGCTGGGGCAAGATGCAAATTGCTACATCAGCCAGTGCTTCACTTAACCATTTTTTCTGTTGGCACTGATGGGTGAATGAAATGATTTTTCATAATAATCAAAGATTATTCTTATTCTGGTGGATTTTGCAGCTTGATTCTTTGCAGTCTTGTTGATCTGATTAGAATCTCTACTCAATGTACAATCTCAGTGGGTCTCTATTACCATTTTTAAGAAGGCTTGGTCATGCTACTTAGAGTTTTGAAGTATAGATATTGGGATAATGCATTAGATCCTCGTCCCTGCAGATACTGGAACAATGTGTAAGATACTAAGTTTCCCTTTCTGCTTGGCAGGAAGGAGATTTAAAGTACAGCCTTTATGGGGTGTTGGTACATTATGGTCATAATACGCATTCTGGCCATTATGTTTGCTATGTCCGCACATCAAGTGGTATGTGGTACCTCCTCAATGACAATCAGGTCAGAAACCGTTGAATTTTTAATAATCTATGCATAGAATCCCAAATTAGCATGAGTGCAATTTTCAGTGCTATTCATTTGTAGAAGCTACTGATTTTTTGATATAATTTGATGGAACAGGTTCGCCAAGTTAGTGAGAAGACTGTTCTAGAGCAAAAGGCTTATATGTTGTTTTATGTTCGTGATAGAAAGAACATTGCCCCAAGAAAGCCAGTTGATATTTTTCAGAAAGAAAATGTGAAAACCAATGTCAGCAATAACAGTGTGAATTCAGTTCTCAAGCAATTTTCTAAACAACTTGCAGATAATGGTTCCAATAGTGGAATAAATGCTGGAGTCTTTCCTGTTGCATATAACAAGGAGGCATTGATTCGGAGTTCAAACAAAATCCTTTCGAAAGAGGAACTATCCCTGCAGAATAACAGTGTCATGGTGGCTGCCTGCCCAGCTTCAAAACAAGACGTTGTTGTGGGACCTACTCCAAGTGTAGGTTTGCTGAATAACGCATCCAAAGTGGATTCTTCCAAAAACCCACAGCAGGGAGAATGCTTCTCACCTTCAACTCCATCTCTAAATTACAATGACAATTCTAAAATTGAAAATGCTACTGAAACGACTGGAGCAAAAGCCAGTGACCATAGGGAGACCCCACAAAAGGTAACCAGATGTTTAATGCTGTAATGAGCAATGACACCCCTTTTATTTTTGATTTCTAACTTCTGGATATGTTATATATTCAGATTAATTCTATCTTAGATGGTAGTGCTCCAAGTGAAGTTTCAACCGGAGATTTATGTGGTAAAAAAGCAGTCAAGGCCCCAAAGGCAGCTGTATGTCAGGAATCCAATGTTCCAATATTGAATAAAACAGATTCTGTAATATTTCTATGTAAAAGTATTAATGAAAGGAGTGAGGTGATTACACATCTCTATTCTTCTTGAAATTTATGGATGAGATTCAGTCTGGCCAAGTTTTAACATGCCTATTTTCCATGTTTAGGGTGGTCGTCCTGCCAATGACAGAGCTGCTGGGAATGCTCCAAGTGACCAGGTTGATAATTCTAATCAAGGAAGTGCACATGAGCCAATGGAATCATCAACGGCTTTAGTTGTGTCAAATTTATGCTTACATGGAAAAGCTTCTGATGGAACTGTTTGTAGAAAATTTAAACGAAAGTTTAAGAAGTGTCAAATCTCAAGAATCCATGTTGGTTTAAGTTTCTTTAGGGCATCCTTGGGACTACAGAAGAAGAAGAAGCATAAGAGGAGCAAAAAATATTCTTTAGATACTCAGAATCTTCTTAAAGAACAGTTGTTGGATAATAATTGTGTTTCTTCAGAGGCAGGGCCATCTACATCCAAGAAATCCTCGACGTTGAACATGTCACCTTCAGAGGACACTCAGAGAAAGGGTCATGCATCCGATCTTAAACAAGTAACTGTTGTACAAAAGGTTGGTGATGACTCCCTTACAGATATCAGTATCGGAGAAGTAACAGCAAGAAATAGTGACAATGGTGCTGTTCTGGCAACAAATAAGCAACAAAATATTTCTATCTCAAATTTTGTGCCAAGTCAGCAGGATGCAATAAAACTGGATTATGCTAAAAATTGCAGCAGAGATGTCTCAGAGGAAGGAAGTATACCTACTCGAGATGTGCAAGAGCGAACTGGTAATGCCATCTGTCTACCCTGGTCATTTGTGTCACTTTGTCTTTTTCACTTAGCTGCTGTTTGTTGTTTCAAAATGAATACCTTGGTCAACATTTGTTAATCTTCAGTTTCACATTGCTAATCATTTTTCTTTGTCTTCCTTTTTAACAGTTGCATGCTGGGATGGTATTGAATTGCCTTCATCTGTTATATTAGAATCTAATGTTGCACAAAATTTCAGCACTGGCTATGTACCGGATGATTGGTAAGCTCTTTTCCCTTTTTATAATTGTATCTTAAGATGAGTGGTAGGACTTGATTTGTTAAGGGAGCTATAAGCTCTTATATTGAAACTTAGTATCAAATGTTCTAGCCTTAGCCGCCATTTTCAATCTTATTATATCATGGCTAATTGATCACATTGTCCATCAGTTGGGTTCTCATGACTTGGGAGAATTTAGCTCGTCGCCTGTCTGCTTGTTAGGATTTTATTTTTTGGTTATAATCACCCGCAATTCTTTGCTCTCCCAAAGCTTTTGTGATATAAGGTTCACTCATGGGCAAAATGTTTCTGAAAAGCTTTCCATACATGAAAAGAGTATGATCACTTAAAAGGATGGATCAGTTTTGAGTGATTTGTATCAACATTGTGACGGACTTGTGCATTCCTAATCTTATGCAGGGATGAAGAATACGATCGGGGAAAGAGAAAGAAGGTCAGACAATTCAAGCACCAGTTTGGAGGTCCAAATCCTTTCCAGGAAATCACAACCAAAAAAGCACAACTTAAGAAAGCGAAGATTAACCGATCTAACTCAGCAAATCAACCATTCAGGATATGAACTTTCACATGTTTGATGCCTGGCAATGATCTCTATATGTTCTATGTTGTATGTAGAAATATCTATTCTTTTTTTCCTGAGCCTAGCTAGAATTCTTGTAATGCCACAGTTTTGTTCTGTTCTGTGGGTCTTTACATAATTGTTAGACCATTTTATCCAGTTTGCAGAAGAATTGAGTCTGTAGTTGATTTGTGAACTGGATTCTGAATTGTTCCTAATATAAAGAGCAGAGAATTTGGTCCGTTATATGTTTTATACTTTTATTCAGTTGAAGATCTACATAGTGTGATTTAATCATTCTTTGATGGATTTGATTGGACTGTTGTTGGAGAGGAAAAGTGATGGAATTCCTGGAAAGTATGAAGGGGTTCCTTTTGAACTCCATGGAAGGAAGGTTCAAACATGAGCTTCTCTGGACAGGTTCTGATTCTGGGACAAACTCAAGAGCCCCATAGCACTTGAGATTTATCATGAACATATCTTAACTAAAAGTTGAAGGATGGCTCTCGTATCATGCATTTGTTGATTTAGTTTTGTCGGCAGAGCATTTGCAATTAATATCCAGCAGGTTTAGCTTCAAAAAGACTTGGAATCAGGACCATTGGAGAAGGACAATAACTAATATCCAGTCAGGTTTGGCCCTCAAATCCATTTTGTGGAGTATGGTTGTAGATGGAACATTATCTGATGTTGAAAGATGTCAAGGTCATATGACTATACCCTTTAACTGCACAAACATTCTGGAACATAGATTAAGGTAGCTATTGTTGCTGCATCCATCACAAGCTCTTCCTATTGCATTGAGATATTTATACATTTGACTGTTTACAATTTAGATCATCAAAATAATGAAAAATTCTTTAAATACTACTTGAATATAAAACTTTTACTTTTAAATTGGTAGATTTAACAAACCACAAATTCTGTCAACTTCGGAACATATTACTAAAATCATATGACAGTTCTGTCTCTACTGTACTTCACGCTACTGCTGTATCTGTTAATTATGAACATTGTCTTAAAGAATAAGCTTTGCTGGCAAGAATATGAATACTACAAAATAAATAAAGAGACAAGATCATAAACAACTCTATCGGTTGATTTTCTGATACTCGTGATTCTCAATCAATGCAAAATCATGGCTTTCTTCTTATTTAATTCTCATCAATATAAAATCAAATCCAGCCTAAACAGGGTTGTTAAGTCTAATGTTTTTAAAACAGAATCGAAATTTAAACCGATAAAACAAAAAATTTAAGGTTTAAAATATTTAATCGGTACTAAACTGTCGTAAAACTGGATAAAAATTAAATACAATTAAAATTTTAAAATATGATAAAAGAGATTATTTTCATCAATAAGAATGACAATAGATCCGACCGGAGCCTAGGCCCGAGTGTGATGGGTCCTGATCAGGTTCAGCTGGTTGAGTCTAACATTTTATTTTTTAAAATAAATTTCAAAACATTGTCGTTTTGTCCATGCTCGTCAGGCTTCAGCGGGTCAGGCTTGGGCCCAATTACCAAGTCAACTTATCAATTGAAGAATTTAAAATTTAGCTGAAAGAAGAGATTGTTAAATAAAAAATGATTGATTTATAGAAATTTATTAATTTAAAATTTGACCGATAAATTAATAAATTGAATAGATTTCAACAATAAGAGTTGTTAAAACAAATCAAATTGAAAAGTTGAACGGTTCAAAATTTTTACTGTTGAATCAGTCGAATTGGTTGAGTTTTTTAATCATCGGTTAAATCAATTGGATTAAGAGGGAGATTATAATTTAAATATATATATCCTATGACCCATTTCTCCATAAAGCACAAAAAACAACTGCAAAATTTGATTAGATTACTGTTAATAACACATTAAGAGGAAGCATCAGCTCCATTAACATAGAAAGGAGATTAAGAAAATTAGTAGGAGTCAATGAAGAAGAATCATTGAATGCCCCAACTAACAACACTGAAAAATTCATTCGCCAGAAAAAGTAGTTCTTTTCTATTGCCTACTGTCTCCATTTATGAAGCTCAACGTCTGTCCACTCTAAAGAATCTTCTCTGTTTCTTAGATTGTCTTGTTCTCTGTTTTTTCTTTTTTTTGGTTAGTTCCCATCACCAACTTCACAGCTTCCATGTCTATTGTTTATGGACAAAAAATTGCAAAAAGTGAGGAGGCTGTTATGGGTGTTATGTTAGAAAAGTATAGCAGAGAGTCATGTTCTGCGCAGTAGACAAAGGTGCTGCTTTAGTTTGGCTGCTGGCTTCTTCTAATCTGCAAATCCCGACAAAAGACTGTTTAACATTCTTCTGTTTTGGAATTCCAAAACTTTTACACTCCTCCAATCCTCCACTTTTTGTTGTTTTTGGCCTCAAAAGTTTTGGTCCTTCGTGGTCAATACTACAGCATCACAGTTCAAGGTGGTGTGAACATGGAGTTGCATGAGATGGCCCCAGAAAGGTTTTGACGTATTTGTGGGGTTTTGATTCAATCTTTCTTTCTTTTTACCTCTTTGGTTTTCTTGTTTGCTTCCAAGAGATAATGGGTTTGAGGGTCCTTTGCTTTATTATGGTTCTTGCTCTGTTCTTCAACCAATCTTTAGCTTCTCAACAACCCAACACAGATGGTTTCTTCGTGTCCGAGTTTTTCAAGAACATTGTTTCAGTCTTTACTGCACTCAACGACTTTGATGGTCCAGTTTGTTCATGGCGAGGAGTGACATGTGATGCCCACAAAGAACATGTCATTGAGTTAGTGGCTTCTGGTCTAGGCCTCTCTGGTAAAATTCCTGATAACACCATTGGTAAACTGAGCAAGCTTCAATCTTTGAATCTTGGAGACAATAAAATAGCAGCCTTGTCCTCAGATTTATGGAGCTTAGGCTCTCTCAAGGTCCTCAACCTCTCTTCGAACCGGATTTCTGGGTCTCTCTCCAGCAACATTGACAATTTCGGTGTGCTCGAAACGCTTGATCTATCAGACAACCTTTTCACTGGCGAAATCCCGGCGACTATCAGTTCTCTGGCTAACTTGAGCTTTCTCAAACTCGATCGAAACGGGTTCGAGGGAAGCATACCATTAGGAGTTACGAATTGCAAGTCATTGTCTTTCATGGATCTTTCAGGAAACAAGCTTAGTGGGTCTTTACCACTTGGTTTTGGAGCTGCATTTCGCAAACTTAAAAGCTTAAACCTTGCAGGAAATGAGATTTCTGGTCAAAGCTCAGATTTCTCACAGATGAACTCCATCACCAGCCTCAATATATCTGGGAATTCGTTTCAAGGTTCAATAATGGGAGTGTTTCAAGAACATTTAGAGGTGGTGGACATAAGTAGGAACCAATTTCATGGTGACATTTCTCAGGTACATTTCAATTCTAGCGAGAATTGGTCCAGTTTGGTATATCTAGACGTCTCAGAGAACCAACTAAGTGGGGAAATGTTGAGCCTTTTTAATCTCCCGAATCTCAAGCACCTTAACCTTGCGTTTAACAGATTTGTTAGCCACGAATTTCCTCCCACATATATGCTTAAGAGTTTAGAGTATCTTAACATGTCAAAAACCAATCTTACTGGTAATATTCCTGGTGAGTTAGATCAATTGACTGATTTGCATACACTTGATCTCTCTGAGAACCATCTTAGTGGCCAAATCCCTGTATTAGGTGGCAAAAGCCTGCGGGTTCTTGATGTTTCACATAATAATTTAAGTGGAGAAATCCCAGGTTCTCTTGTAGAGAAACTTCCCTGGATGGAAAGATTCAACTTTTCCTACAACAACCTTACCCTTTGTGCTTCAAGGTTCACCCCTGAAACCCTCCAATCACTGTTTTCTGGATCAACAAACAGCTGTCCAATTGCTGCAAATCCATTCAAAAGAAAATCTACCAACCACAAAGGACTGAAGCTGGCTTTGTTGCTAACAATGTCAATGGTCTGCTTGCTGATTGGTCTACTGTTTCTAGCTTTTCGTTTCAGAAGGAAGCCCAGAAGGTGGGAAGTGAAGCAAACTTCATTTACAGAAGAACAGCATATCTCAGGCTCCTTCTCGTTCCAAACGGATTCTACGATATGGGTTGCTGATGTTAAGCATGCAACATCAGTCCCTGTGGTGATCTTTGAGAAGCCATTGCTGAATAGCACATTTGCTGACGTCTTATCTGCAACTTCTAATTTTGATAGAGGAACCCTTTTAGCTGAAGGGAAATTCGGGCCAGTTTACAGGGGATTTCTTCCTGGTGGGATTCATGTAGCTGTAAAGGTTTTGGTCCATGGATCCACATTGACTGATCAAGGAGTAGCAAGGGAGCTGGAGTATCTCGGTCGAATTAAGCACCCAAATCTTGTTCCATTGACAGGATACTGTTTAGCTGGGGATCAAAGAATTGCTATCTACGAGTACATGGAGAATGGGAACTTGCAAAACTTGCTCCATGATTTACCACTTGGGGTTCAAGCAATTGAAGATTGGAGCACTGATACGTGGGAAGAAAATGGCAATCAAGGATCTGGGAATGTTGGCTCTGAAGGTCTATTAACATGGAGATTTCGCCACAAGATCGCCCTCGGCACTGCTCGTGCTTTGGCATTCCTTCATCATGGCTGCTCACCACCAATTATACACAGGGATGTGAAAGCTAGTAGTGTTTATCTGGACTGTAACTTGGAGCCAAGGTTATCTGATTCTGGACTGGCCAAGGTGTTTGGGAATGGCTTAGATGAAGAGATTGCTCGCGACTCGCCTGGTTACGTCCCTCCAGAGTTTTCTGATCCAGATAATGACTGCTTGACCCCAAAGTCTGATGTATATTGCTTTGGAGTTGTTCTGTTTGAACTTATTACAGGGAAAAAACCAATTGAAGATGATTATCCTGATGAACAAGAAACAACTTTGGTTGGATGGGTTAGAGGACTGGTTAGAAGGAACCAAAGTTCGAGAGCTATTGATCCAAAGATACTTGATACAGGATCAGAATACGAAATGGAAGAGGCCCTCAAGATTGGATATCTGTGTACAGCTGATCTTCCAACAAAGCGACCAAGCATGCAACAAATAGTTGGACTTTTAAAAGATATTGAGCCAATAACTCATCAATGATGAGCAAACTGAAATGAAGAGCATCCCTTTGTTTTATTAACGCGTTATCAAGTTTTTTTTTCCCTTTCCAGTCCAGGTAGTGAAGAAGGAGATTGTATATTATTCCTTGAAAAGTCTGGCTTCCACCCTCTTTCTGTTTTTCTCTTTTCGTTGCATTTATAAAAGTTCTAATTTGTATAACAGGAGAGCTCTTGCTTGGAAGCTATCATAACTTTTTCTTCCATGTCTTTTTAGTAATCATTTCATGAAAAGTTAGCAGCTTTTCAAAACCTTTCAACTTCTTGCATCAGCAATGTACTGGAAATAGAGCTTACGAGCTTTGGTAAATTCAGTTCGGTTTGAGTTGACTGAGTTTTAACATTATTTTAGTCTCAGTCTAGAATTTGGCCAAACTTCTTTACAGTTTGGATCGTGCAATACCATCTCGTAGATTCATCAACAATGTACTGAAACTAGAGCTTTCAAATGTACTCATGGTTGATAAAACTAATTCTGACTCATTGCCATCTGTTAGAACTTAAGAGCTTTCAATTAGAGTTGATAAAACTGATTCCATTCGAGTGGATTGAGTTTGAATATTGCTCCGACTCATTGTCTTCCTCGAGTAGAGTATTGGAACTTGAGCTTTTCTCCTCTGCTCAAGATTCACACTTTCTGTTTTCTGCTCACAAGTGACAGATGAAAAGTAACGAACTGCTTTATTGCTGTAAGCAGCTAACGGACGGTGCCTTTGCATAGAGTTCAGATCCTCTGTCCAGTTTTTATGGTGTTTTATTGTGTTCAGTGAATCTCAACCATTCATTTACGTGGGCTCCACGTTTATTTATGTGGGACCTGTATAAATGAATGGTTAAGATTCACTGGATACAATAAGACACCATAAAACTGGACAGAGAATTTTGTCTCCTTGGCATGATGAACACCCGTGCGTACTCTAATGGGCAGGTTGAACGGTCACTGACATGGTGGTCCTACCGTTGCTGGTGCTAAAAAGAAAATGCCTTTAAAATGGGGATGGACCTGTGTCAGGCATAAATGGGTTCTTGGATTCCTACCTTAACAATGAAGACGACATGTGCTTGGTGTTAAGACATGCACAGGAAATTGTGTCCAACAACATTTGTAGCCATGAAAGTAAATTCTGCAGATTTTTTAGAGTAGGGATTGGTGCTGTGTAGAGTATGGCGATTGGTCAGGTTGTGAAGCATCATTTGGACTCTTCTTGTTTCTTAGAACTTGTGATGAATCAGGACTCAACAGAGATTTTATCAGACAGTTCTTAATAAGAAAAGAAAGCTTATCTGATCATCTTACATTGTCATGTTCTAGCTGTGCTCATCCCAAAATCACCTCTTCTGTTCCGGTCATAGTATTCCTATTATATTCTATTAAATTTTATCCATATATTTATGTAGACCTCAGATAAATGTATGAATGAGATTTGATAAAACATCGTTGAAATATTTTAAAAACTTTAAATTTGACCTAAATTTTGATTAATTCGTATAAAATCTGTTTAACTTCAAATTAGGTTAATTTAGATCCATTCTTAAAGTTTGCTATAATAAACTTTGGATACCATGTGAATGAAAGTGAAATTGATCTTTCCAATGCCACCAATTGGTTGAAGTAATGAGTGTAGTGAGTCTCAAATGTCAGCACCATCATCATGCTCAAGAACTTAGAAGCCATGCCTAAAAAGCTTTTGCTTTTCTCATTTCTTCTTCTTCATAACTTAACAGACTACATCATTAGACAGTGGTCATCAATGATAACTGCAGTCAGAAATATTCAGGTAATCATATCATATAACCGTTGACAAATAACAGAAAAAAGAGGAAGAAGCTATTTTATTGGGAAGAGATTTTCTAAAATCAGATCTCCTGGTTCAGGTGATATAACTATTTATTAAATCTTATCTACACATTTTATATAGACCTCACATAAATATATAAATAAGATTTAATAAAACATGATTGATGTAGAGTAATTGAAACAGAAAATTTAATATGAGATTTTTATAAAATTTAAATATAGTATACCCGGACTGAATCATCGTATATTTTAGTAGCACAGCAAGTATAAGTATTAGTAGCGTAGCAAAAATGTTCTAAAGCAATGATATCCACGAGGTAGTTCGTTCTATTGATATTCACAACCAAGAAGTACTAGATTCTCTTTCAGTTAGGCCCTGAAAAGAAAAAGAAGGCTGAAATGTCAACAGACGTTTATTATTGAATTCACCCGACCTGATAGTCCCTTTTTTTGAGAAAACATCCGGTGCTAAAGTTACTCAATAGGTAAGTCGCCAATCCCTCAAACGGACTATGTTTCGTATGCCTAATGTCAATCCTGTGTAATAAATAAATGAAATGTGTGGATCATAATAAACGGCAAAAGGATAAGCATAGGTCAGATAATTTGATAATTTGATAAAGCGAGAAATAATTTACAAATAAAGGCCAAAAATAAGGTTAAAGTCAATTAAAAATAAGGGAAAATAATTAAACATGATTATTTTAAAAATTGGATAACATTAAAAAAAGTTGAAAAAATGAGAAATAATTGTTTTAAAATATTTTTATTTAAAATAATCTTGCAACCATAAGTATATTCGAATTATTCCTTTTTATTAGTGATATGAGCATCCTCTTTTTATCTTATATTCTTCCACTTTCAATTTAATTTATTTTAATAAAATCTATTTATGTCTTTATAATAATATTTAATATTAGAGCCGTCTAAAATAAATTATAAGAAGTATGTAATAATTTATAAATTATATATTTTAAATAAATTATTTGATATCTTAACAATTTAAAATAAAGTAATAAAGTGCTTTAAAAAATATTTACAAATCTATACATATTTTTACTCTTAGTTAATTATTTTTTAAGATTAAGGTTATTTATAATTAGTTTCAACATTTTAACGAAGAGAATATGAAGTGCCCTAAATTTTATACTCTTGTAATCAACGTTTGAAAAACAAGACTGGAAGTTAGACCGATAAAATAAAAAGATTAAGGTTTCAAAGGTTCAATCGACTAGATTAAATAAAATTAAATAATTTAAAATATATATCGAATAAAATTAGATAATTTGATATATGATTGAAAAAGATTGTTTTTGCCCAACGAATAATTTGAAGTTCAATTAAAAAGAGATTATTAAATAAAAATTAATTAATTTATTTCAATTTATAAGAATTTATTAATTTATAAAAATTGACTGGTTAATTAATAAATTTACTAGTTTTTAACAACAAGAGTTATTAAAATAAATCGAACTAAAAAATTAAAAACCGAACCAAAAAATTGAATGAATTAAAAATTTTACAATTAAACCAGTCTTAGTTTTTTTAATCATTGCTTGTAATATATAAAATTTCAAACAAATTTTGTATTTTAAAATTTGTATGTCGTGAATCATGATATTTGAAGTTATCACGTGGGTTTATCGGAAATAATCTCTCTATTATATAAAGGTAAAGTTGCGTACTATCGGACCTTTTCAAACTTTATTTTACTGCGAGATTTCGGACTGGACGAGGACGATGACGCGAATACGACGAATCATGAAATTTGAAGATATGATATTTAAATATTTAATCTTTTTAAAAAAGACAAAGTATGAGAAATAAAATATAAAAAAAGTAAAAAGGACAGAAGCAAAAACTTCGTTATAAATCCAACGGCCAGGATTTATCTGAATTAATCAAGAATCTAAAGAATATAATACCAATCAAGGTGGCTCCATAAAACTGGTAGTGACCTAGCAAGAAGAAAAAACTAAGTTGATTTTCTCTGGAAACATACAGACAAAGACTGAGAAGACCGTAGAGAAAATGTCAGACGACGATCACCACTTCGAATCAAAGGCCGATGCTGGAGCATCCAAGACCTTTCCCCAGCAAGCTGGCGCAATTCGCAAGAATGGCTACATCGTCATCAAGAATCGTCCTTGCAAGGTACTGCTTTCCTTCGCTTTCGGTTCATTTTGGTGCGTTCTAATTGAATTCCTATCTGAGTTTTTGTTCTTTTTATGAGTTCTCAATTAGGTCAATCTTTTTTTATCGGGATTGCTGATTCATGTTTATGATTGGCCTAGGGTTAGTTTTAAGAGTATTTTTGGTGGCTGCAATTTGCGTTGTTTTGTTTGTCGGTATTGAGGAAAAGTTGAAATTGGTGCTAATGCTGTGTATTGGTGGAAATTTGTAATCTTTGATCATTCGATATTTGGAAAATTTGGTCTTAATGTTGGTTCTTTATGTTGAGATTTGCGTTACGAGGACTTCTGCATGTTTATACTCTAATCTGGGAAGTGTGTGCGTCCCTTTGGTTTTGTGAACAACTTTATGGTGGTTTTGGATGTTGATGGTAGAGTTAATTTAAATCCCTGTTGTGACAATCTAATTTAATGTGTTTTCTCAAGTTAAGATCCTAAACTTCTGAGATTCACATAGAGTACGTGGGGCTCTGAACAAATCTTTACTGTGTGTAGTATACGCTTTCTTAAGCCCAATTGGTCTAACTTAGACCCCAGACAAAAACTGTCTCCTTTTTACATTCGTAAACCAAATAAGACATTTGAAATTGAAGTTGGATTGAGGTTTTCGTTTGGAAGTGCTGACGTGACGGATAGGTGCATGCCATATGTTCTGTGAGTATAACTAAAGCTGTTGGATGTTCTTTACAGCCAAAAAGTGGATTTATAGCAATTCGTTTATGAGTTTACATAACTCAGACACAACTTTCATAAAATCTCCACGTAGAGGGTGCGATTATGTAGTTCTGTTGATAGAAATTTGCATTTGCTGTGTAATTTGTTTGTCTATGCCCATCAGATTTGCTTCTGTAGGGTGTGCTCTTTTGGGCTGGATCACTTGAAGAAGTTTCCTGATTTCTCTTCCTTACTCCAACTTTCTTTTGCCTGGAACAGGTTGTTGAGGTTTCCACCTCAAAGACAGGCAAGCATGGACATGCTAAGTGCCACTTTGTAGGGATTGATATCTTCAATGGGAAAAAGCTTGAAGATATTGTCCCTTCATCTCACAATTGTGATGTAATGCTATTTTCCACATATATCTCTTCTTTTTTTAATATGTATTTTGTTCTTGCAAAGGCTCGTTGGATTGCTATTCTTTTATTGATTCAGTTCTTTTTTCCAGGTTCCCCATGTTAACCGTACTGATTATCAGCTTATTGATATCTCTGAAGATGGATTTGTAAGTTATTAGTTTTGCCACCTGAAATATGCTTTCATAAAATCTTCAATTGAAACAAAGTTTGAGGCCTCAAATGTAACCTCTTTATTCGTACAACACATGTTCCCTCATGAGTCGCGCTGACTCCTATTCCACTTCATGAGCTTTGGAGTATGATAGTATTCAACTATAAACTTGCATTTTTAATGTCATCCATCTTTTTTTATAAAAGTGGTAAACATTAATGTTCTAGAGAATGTAAAACTGTGAAACTTTCTTCGAAACACTGAATGATGGGGTTTGGTATCAAATCAAGTACTTTGTTATTCTCATGTTGATACTAGTAGATATACAAATATCTTTAATACAATTGATTTGGTTCAATCATCGTTCAGGTGAGTCTTTTAACTGAAAATGGTAACACCAAGGATGACCTGAGGCTTCCCACTGACGAAAATCTGCTCACCCAGGTGTGTACCGCCTTTTACCCTTCTCATACCTTCCCAGTTGCTATGCATGTTTGTGCAAAAGTTTGAGGTTTGAGTCCTTTGTAATAATCTGATGAATTTGCTGGCCAAAGAACTGAAAATTTTCTCGTGAATTTGTCTAATGTTTTAGATTAAAGATGGGTTTGCTGATGGGAAAGACCTTGTGGTGACTGTCATGTCTGCAATGGGGGAAGAACAGATTTGTACCCTTAAGGACATTGGTCCCAAAAATTGAATGTGATGATGCTGTAGCATTAGCTACTGCTGATGACTAACAATGGATTCTACTATGCATGTGTACAAGAAACTGTTCTAAAAGACTTATTTTAGGCGTGTAAGTTAAAACTTGTTTGAGGATTGTAATGTTGGAGATGGAGGGAAATGGAGGAGCCGATTTCCTTATTGGGAAAAACTCTGATGTCCTCAACAAGATTTATATATGCAATAAAATTCCTATCACCTAATTTTTGTGTTGCTTTGTGATGAATAAAGGTATGTGAAATCTTTTTAAGTTTAGCTTCAATCATACCTAAACTCAAACTTGAATTCTAGTCGAGCAAGGATCGAGATTAAAATAATGTCATTTTGTTTAACCGATATAAACTAGTTCTGATTTTCTAAACTCGATCTCCAGATCCGAATTCTAGTAGGTTAGATTAAATCTATAAATTTCACTTGAATTAAGTTTGTTATTTGATTTTATGTTGTTAATTTACTAAACAGGTAATCTAAAACACATGATTATTAAGTGAACTGACAATTTATTCATTATAGAAACTAATGATTGCATTTTCAAGTATTTATACAATATATGTCATATTTAAATTGAAATTATTATTTTATTCTAATAAGTGTTTAAATATTAAAAATCATTATATAAGTATCCAAATTTTATAAAATTTGTCCTTAAAGGTTTGTAGTTTAAATGGTAAATTCTATAATTTAAGTGCTTAAACACATTAAAACAAAGAAAAACCTCCCATCTTCTTGGAGTTTCACAATTTGTGTGTGACATGGAACTAGAGATGATTATTGGGCTCGAGTTTGATTTTTTAAAAAAAAATTGGGCCTTAGATCGAGTTTGGATTCAAGTTGCTAAGTTTAAGGCCCGATACGTATAAATAAAACAATGCCATTTTTATATTTTTAATTAAAAACATAGTTCAAGTTAGGCCGAGTTGTCTCGAGTCTAATCGAACTTGGGCTCAAGCCCGCTTATCGGCTATTACTAACCTTACATGTAACACCCATTTTAAACACATATAAGATTATTTCTTCTTTAAAATAAAAAATTCACATATATCATCAAAGAATTAAAAAAAGAGAGACAATAATAACAAAATCCGATTCCTTCAAAACAAAAAACAAAAAACAAAATCCGACATTATAATTAGAATTATTAAATAAAAAAGACAAAAGATAAGAACATGTCAGTAGGTACTATGTCCGAGTCAAAACAAGCAGTAAGTAGTAATAAACGGCCATCTGCTGTACGCCGTTAAAGAAAAAGTCAAGTCGGTCCAAAAGTAACGGAGATATCAACGGCTTCTGTTATCTCCCACCTGGGTCAATCCCGGTCAAAGACACAGATATATAATATAAATATACCTTCACCTCTCTCTCTCTCTAATCAAATCTTGACTCGACCCGATTTGCAGGTACAATCTCTAGTAATCGTACAGGTTCCGGGTCGAAACGTTCGGGTTCTATTGTAAATTTGTAACTGCTCGTGACTTTACTCTCTGTGTAGAGGAGAGAGACAGAGAAAGAGGGGAGAGAGATACCCGGCCATGGCTGAAAGTGAGAGCTTTGAAGCTCTCCACGTGTCAGCGGGGCATGAAGTACCACGTGAAGATGAAACAAACGATAGCTTACGGGAAGATGAAGAAGATGAGGAAGAAGAGTACGATGAAGAGGAGAGGGGGCAAAGTGAGTTACAGCGACTCGGCGAGTTAGCAACGGCTGAGGAGTTGAGGGAGGATTCGTTAAAGGTGATGACTTCGTCGGCGGTTGTGTTGGAGAGTGATCGATGCAGTGGTATATATATATATATATATATGTTTGTTTTTTTGTTTGGATAAGTAGTGTTTTGGTGTTGAATTACGTGGTGGTGTTTGGCAGGTTTGCTGGTGAATTCAGGTTCCAAGACTCATTTGGAAGCTGAACTTAAGGTTTGGGGATTTCTTTTACTATTATTTTGAGTAAATTTCTGATCTTTTCAGGATCTTCTTGAGTTGTTTGGTGAGGAACTTCTTTTCCATTATGAAGGAAATTCAAAGTTTTCATGTGTGCTTGAGTGTTATATAGTAAGGCAGTTGTGGTGATGCGAAGTGGTATCTCTTGTTGATGTTGGTAAATCTTTCTGGGGTTTTAGGATTTTAGGAAGCGATTCTTGGTGGCAGCCCTAGGTCTGCAGTGAGATTTCTTATCTTCTTCTTTAGATGCTTTAGTATGCTTCAATGTCTGTTTACTGATATCTACTGCGGTGTTGACCAATTGCTTCATTTCTTGGTAGTCTGCTGGAAGTGGAAGACGGCAAGTGGCTTTGCAATATATTATGAATAGTCCTGAGGGATGTAGACAATGACACTAGTATTATGAAGTTGTTTTTTCAGGATAGTTAATGCTTGTAGGTAAGAAATATGGGATTTGTGACTTATCAGGACTCTTGCATTGATTAAGTCAACAAACCACTTTAGAAGCATAAGTTATAGCGTTATATTTTCAGTTGTATTCGTGCTAACTACAATATGCATATAATGTGAAAAAGCATAGCATGGGTAAGAAAAATATGAGTCAAGAAGAAACAAATAGAAAAGAAAAGTAGCACACACCTGCTTGAAATGTAAATTACTGTTCCCCTTTTTCTTTCATTCTCCAGAAGTCCTAATGAGAGAACAAATCTGCACTATTATCAAGGGTGGTTTTTGTGTTGGACTGCACAAATTAAGAAACCAATTGTAATTCAATTTCAAGAGGCATATTGGTTTACCCATCATTTGAGCTCCAAAATTAGAAAAAATTTGAAAGAAAATAGGGACTACAATTGTTTTTCTCTTGATGCATTTGAAATGGACCCAAAATTATCTCGAGAAATTTGGCGTTTTCTCTTTCTTTCCTAGAATCAGGGACGTCTATCGAAAAGGGTCCCAAAGCATAGAATTACTGTTGGAGGAGGCCTTCCTCCAACTTGCTTTGACTATGCTAACAAGTGCACTTCTTAGCATGTCTCCAACGTTCTCTTTGCCGGATGTTATGGAAAGTGTTTATGTTGGTGGTTAGCCTAAAATTATTCCATTCATTCTCTAGTTTTTTCAATGTTTTCTTGGTAAATCTATGAAATTTTTTGATTGATAGTCACAATTATTGACACATTAAGCTTATATGATCCTTGCTTTATTATCTTCTAATCTTTTGCAGGAAACAGTTGGCCTATCAAACCAAGATGTTTCCAAAAGTGTAATGGTAGTCCAGGGTTCACAAGTTCAGGCTGAAATCCAGCATCCGTCTTCTGTGTGCCGAACTTCCTTGTCAGAACTATCACCAACTTCCGTTGCACAATCTGTATTATCTGCTCCTAGTCCAACCTTACCTGAACAGATACTCTCATTACCAAAGGTTGATAATCCATCTATTCCACAGGTTGATCGGCTTCCCTCTTCAGAAGCTAAACCCCTTACTGTTGTTCCCCCTGTGAGGACACCTATTTCTGATGGTTACAACTGGCGCAAATATGGTCAGAAGCAAGTAAAAAGTCCTACAGGCTCTAGAAGCTATTATAGATGTACATTTTCCAATTGTTGTGCTAAAAAGATAGAATGTTCTGATCATTCAGGCCATGTGATAGAGATTGTTAATAAAGGGCTTCACAGTCATGATCCACCTAGGAAGAATATATGCGGCTGGGAAAATAAGAATTCATCACCAGCTGGGCCTTGTTTGGAAAAAAATGTGATTGAACAATCCATTGAAGCACCTAAGGATTCAGATTCCACTACATTATTGAAAGAATCTCCACATGAAACACCCCCAGCTCAGGATAGGAAAAGGAAAGAATCAATTGGATCTGGTGGGAACAGAGAAATTGAGATTAAGGAGGAGCACGCTGATGAACTTCAACCAAAACAAAGGCAAGCTTTCACAAAATTTTGTTTCGGATAGCATATATGTAATGGAAGTCAGCATTGAAACTGATTCTGTTTTCATGTTTTCATTTCTTATTTTCCAGAATGAAGAAGGGAAATGTAACATGTTCAGGAACTATCTTAAAATCTGGAAAGAAGCCTAAATTTGTTGTCCATGCGGCGGGTGATGTTGGGATCTCAGGTGATGGTTACAGGTGGCGCAAGTATGGGCAGAAAATGGTGAAGGGGAATACTCACCCCAGGTAGAAGTTTATTTCTTCATCTTTCTTATGTCTTTCCTTCACTTTGTTGCTTTTAGTCCTGGAGCTCCTGCTTTGGGGAGCAAAATGATTCCTTTAGATATCTTCTTATTTTCTCACTTTTTTCTTGGTTTGGAAAACTGAATAGGAAATTAAACATTCCTATATTCATCCTTCTAATTAATTTGCTCTCTTTCTTGTGGGCATCTTCACAACTTTTAAATAGAAAAATTTGGGACAACTTTCTGGTTACCATGTACAAGTAAATGTTTTTTTATTTATCTCAAGCAATCAGGAAAGTAGAAATATTGAGTTATTACTTTTGCATGTGGTCTCAAATTGACTGCTTTTCCTGAGATTACTGAATGACTGGCATGATAATTCGGGAGTTTTTTTTCTTCCCTTGTGATCCAAATCCTGGGCCTGTCTTTATCTTTAGAGAAATCAAGTTACTCGACATACTCTGTACGTACTATTATATTTGCTTCTTCAACTTGTTGCTAGATTATTTAGAGAAAAGGATAAGGAACTTTTACTTTTGGATTGTAAATGTTAAGGACCTTGAACAAGATTTCTTTATCATTGGTGCTAGAATTTTGTAGTTGCACGGTGTTGAATTCTCAAACTTCGTATAAATGAATTAGCTTCCGAACTCTGTCAGGTTTGTCTGTTGCATTCCTTCGTTCTGAATTTTTCCTTCAACAAACTTTCCAGGAACTATTATAGATGTACATCTGCTGGGTGTCCTGTCCGTAAGCACATAGAAACAGCAGTAGACAACCCAAGTGCTGTCATTATAACCTATAAAGGAGTACATGATCATGACATGCCTGTACCAAAGAAGCGACATGGTCCACTTAGTGCTCCTCTTGTTGCTGCCACCACTCCTGCTTCTATGGCCAATTTACAGCTCAAGAAGGATATAGTCCAAAGCCCGCTGACCCCAACCCAGTGGTCAGTGGGGAAGGAAGGTGAATTAACAAGTGAAACCTTGGACCTTGGAGGTGAAAAGGAGAAGGCAATTGAATCAGCCCGAACTCTTCTGAGCATTGGATTTGAAATCAAACCTTGCTGAAGTGTTCTCATCTGAACGTGAAGATCATCTGAAGACCTCCTTCCAAAGAAAATCACGCAGCAGTCTTCATATGTATACTCATTGGATTATCAGGTTCTAAAGATGATTGTCTGTTTTGCTCTTTTTCAATAGTATCTTTCATGAAGCCCTTTAGCAAACAGTAGTATATCTGGCCCTGCGCTCTTTCAGTGAAGCAGCTGTATATCTGGTATTGTACAACCTCGAGTCATGTCTTATATGAACAGAGTTTAATATCAGTGCAACATCATAGGATTGGTTGTTAATGGCAACCATTTTCTTGTTTTCCTAGAAGGGACCTTTTTCTGTCATCATTAGAGAACAGGCTTAGCTTTCTTGTGAAATTCCATGAATCTTTATCTTGTAATTGTCCTTTTGTAGAAATTAGAAAGTATATAAATTTTCATGATTAAAATTAGTCCAGGTAATTAGTCGCTGTTGATCAATTAGTGCAAGGATGTCCCTCTGCAGTTCTTTGCCTTAAACATCACCTCTTTGATGTGACTCATTGAGCCTTAAATGATGTCAGCCAAATATGTTTGCTGAGTATATTAACTCAACCATGACATTTCTCTAGTGGAATTTAGTTTTGGTATTGTCGGTGAATGATTAGATCCTACTGTTGAGATTTAGTTTTAGAGTTCACTTTAATTAACACAATTCATTTTTCCAACATTTTTCTCTGAAATTCCTTTGACCAAATTATATCATTGTAAGAAGTAGACTATTTTTCTCTGAAATTCCTTTGACCAAATTATATCATTGTAAGAAGTAGACTATCTAGCAAGCCAAAAAAAAAAACTGACTATTGATAGAATAGGTAATCTCTCCTGTCTTCTCACAAATCAATGATGCTACAAGCTTTTTGTCTTTTTATAACAGTAAAATTTGTGGTCAGTTACCTCTCATATGCATATTTAGTAAATCATTCGGATTAGGATATTGCAAGAATTTTGTCTGTTAATCCGTTGGTAAACAACATGTACAGGTTGCAGCTTGATGAATTGAGACCATCGAAGAACTTAGGCCTAATCTAGAGGTTGCATTACAAATTTTTAGAACTCAAGAACTTAGTCATGACCTCTCTGTTTTTCATACTTTCCTGTTCATCAGGTATTAATTGCCTGACTTTTCCAGTTTGTTGGTGAAGATCCAACATGAATCAGGAAAAGGGTACACTCTGAAACAATGTCTTCAAAACGGGGAGTCCTTCCGTCCTTCCTTCATATTGAAAGGGGACAAGATAGGAGAGTCGTGGTCTCCTTTATTAGTGTCACTGTTTAGAGCTAAACGGATTGTCAGAAAGCTTTAGCTGTTTACCAACTCACCGACATTGGCAGGAGTCATAATTCACAGGCACCAGCTAGATGGAGACAGCTTCTAATGCTTTTTCAGTATATGGCCCCAGTCTGCTTTGTGTTTTAGTTGTCTGTAGTTGGCTCTAACCCCTAACATTCCATTAAGTAGAGAGACACTTAATCCATTTGACTGTACAAAAAACTTTACACTGATATATTCCATTGGCTTGCTCATTCAAACAGGCACTTTGTAGCACAATCATCAGTTGGTTTGCCACTTTTAGTACTCTTTAACAATCTAGGAATTCATCATGCATACGAATTCATCAAATTTTATACAGAAAAGAACCGCCATTGCTATCCTGGTAGCAGGGAACAGTTACTGGGATAAGCTGATGATTGAACCTGGTGTATGAGTGTACATTTTGTCATTCCGAGGAGAAGCTTAACTCATTGATAGTCATGCATATATCGGATTCCACGATACCGTCACTTTTCTGCTCTTCAGCCTTCGGTCCGTTTTCTTCCTTCCCTTCGGCTGGGTTTATGCACTCCTGGAATTTGAAACAACTGATGAGATGGTCGTTTGTTATCCCAGCCACCTGCATGAAGGAGTAGATGACAGTGGGACCTACACTCCGGAAACCCCTCCTTACGAGATCTTTGCTTATTGCATCGGCTTTTGGAGTTTTCACGGGAACTTGACGAGGGTATCGAAACCGGCTAAGTATGGGTTTGTAATTCACGAAACTCCAAACATAATTGTTGAATGATCCGAACTCGTCTATGACCTAACATCAGTAAAACCTGCAACTTGTTAGATGCAATATTGTTCATATGAATATAGGTTAGGTTTGTAGTCAAGCTTAATGGTTCCACAATGGAAGGTCATCATTTCAAATAAAGGAATACCGAGTCACAAACTAAGCAAGCTGGCATCTTTACAGAAAAGAATAATCATTCAGACAAGATAATCATATGAAGGTTAAGCCGTATCGTTGAATTAGTATGATTGCTCCCAGAAATTGCAGAGAAATCAGGACCACAATCAACCACTTTTTACCTAACATTCCAAATCAAATGATCATTAAGCACTAATTATTATTTTTCAAAAAGCTACCACATAGAAGACAACATCATAAGTGGTCCCAAAAAATTAGTGCATTAATCCAATTAAGGTATTTGCATCAGTAACCCACCTGTCAAAGAGAAATTTTAAGAGATCTCCATAAAAGGTTTCGAGACATAGCAACGATCAAGTAAGGTTGATAAGAAAATGTTCAGATTACGGTAACTCGTATCCACGTTAGAGTAGTAAAAGTTTTCAGTTTAGTCCTTAAACATGTTTCTACTTTTAAAGGCGAATACATCAAAAGGGAATACAGACATACCTTACATATTTGTCGTGCATTCTCAATAATAGCTCGTAGCTTTGGTTCAGATAATAGAGAGCTTGCGGAGCTTCCGGGTGCTGTTACTTTCTTCTCATTAAGTTTTGAGACAGCAACTGGATCAAAATCCATAAAAACTTCCCTGTTGGTGTAGAAAAAGAAACCTCTAATGAATACTACATTGGGAATTGACAAACAAAAGGAGTTAAGGGATTCTAACAACAAGGAATACGTTTTGCAGTTTGTCAATAGGAAAAAAAAAACATTATGTGCTATCCACAGAAACAAACCTGAAGATTTGCCTTTTGCTCAGAATGACAGGCCAACTAAGTTCGGCCAAAGCGCCTGAAAGGACAAGAAGCTCAAACAACTTCCTGCACGTAGTCATGAATAACCAAAAAAATCATAGAGAGCCATATCAAGAAAGTTCTGTCTTTTAAAGAGAGGACATAAATACAATGTTGCAGTCACGTACTTGTCGTCATGCACCGGCACTCCCCATTCTTCATCATGGAATGCAACATAACAAGGATCTGGTTTCAACATTGGAAATATCAAGTCCTGAAATAAGCGTAAGTATTGGAACAACACATATAAAGTGTCTGCTTTAGTAACAAACCCCTAGTGTTCTCATAATTGACCTCCACTCCAAATAGATTGGCAAATATTCAAATTCAATTCCCCAGCAGACTTCTACATTCCATTTTTGCACCAAGGAAATGAAAATTAACAGAAAAGCAAACTGAACATCTTCAAGTATTGAGTGTGCATGCATGTGCGAGTGTAAATAAGATGTTATGCATAACGAAAGGGTAATTCATCCAGGATATTCAGTTCTTGGAGAAAAACTGAAAACATTGGCTTGTCATTTCAAATAGATATACTCATTACAGACAGAACAATGTATGAACAATTAAATCCCTTACAAACTTTACTTTCCCAAATTCAGATATATCAGAACCGTGGGATGAATACCAATTACCAGTTTACCAAACTAAAGAATAAAAATCATGAAATCTCTGCCGAGGAAGGGATATCGATCAAATATTGCGCCGCTGGCCATCTTGTTAGATAATATCACTGAAATATACTGTACATAGCATGTGCAAGCAATCAGCTCAGTTTTTGCATTTTGAAGTCTTGGTGCTAAATTGGAACAGCCAATAGCACTTAATTCAAAGATGAACTGTTAAGAGTCCTAGACCACACAAGTTAGATTAGTTCTCAGCAATGGTTCCATCAAAATTTAAAGACAAGTATATGGTAAAGATTTATGACACTAAGCGTGACTTCTCCTACTGATCATATAATCCGAAATATTTTGACATAATCCAAACAGATTAAAGGACCAAGAATCGAACCAGTATTTGGTGTCACCCAAGCACAACTCTTCTTGGACTGTGAACCATCAGAAGAGGGTGGAGATTCTAAACCTCCATCAGAAACCACACTTCTCGGCCTTGAAGCATACTGCTTTCTTCGACTACCCAAACTATATGAACGAGTCAATCTCCCAGTTGATGCTCGGCTATGGAACGAGTCTGTGGAGGCATCTGATGAACATGAAGCATTTAGTGATAAATTTGAGTGCAACAACTGCTCGTGGCGACGAAGAACTGAAGGAACAGTGACAGAATGCGATTTGGGGGATACAGAATTTTTGACAGTGGACACTACAATGGGCTTCTTCTCATCAGAAAAGCTGTCTCCTTCTGGTGATCTTTCAGCCTTTTTCAGTGGCTTTGAAGCAGGTTTTTGAGCACTTAGAGACCCTTTCTTGCTGTTTCCATTGAGACCTAACGCAGGCCTAACCTCAGAATTAGCCACATTCATTGACCTCACTCTTGGAGGTCCTGACATTGCTAGAACTACTTGAAATTGCTGAGGTTTTTCACAGATCTTTACCTTATTTCCCTCAAAATCAAATAAAATTTCAAAACTTGTGGACTTTCCACTGTTCTACTAAAAAAGCAAAGAAAATTCCGCAGCTTAGACACCATGACGATTCATTAAGAGTCCAAATCTCTCACCAACAACAGAAGCTCAAATCAGCACAAATGGCCTAAATATCAACAACCCTTTTGAAAACAAAATAATCCCCTCCAAAAACTGCATCCATTGATCATAACGTTGAAGCTTGGGAACCCAGATCTTGGCTCTTAACCCTTATCATTGACATTTTTTGGACTCCCTCTTTAAAATCATCAACAGAAAACCCTCGCCGAAAAGCAACACTCATCAATCACACTTCAACTTTTGACCGAAAGCCAAGAGGGTATAACTCTGTACTTCCACACTACCTTCAAACACTTTACTTTCTAGCATAAAACTAAATAAAGTAAAGACCTTTGATTGTATACATCCGAAAAAGGTCAGAACGAGAGAGAGACAGAGACCGAAGAGAGAGTTTAGTAGCCTCAAAACATGAAGATTCCATTCTGCATTGGTTAAAACGAGATGGAGAGAGAGAGAGAGAGAGAGACCCAGAAAACAAATTAAAAATCAAAGCTTGGTGGATGAGGTTTGGATTGGTTTCGAAGCACCGTCGTTTTGAGCTGTTTGGACTTTGGAGTCCTATAGCTCACTTAATTCTCTAATTTTCTCGAGAAAATATAAGGGAAAGTTGTCGAGAAAACATCTGAAACTGGCAAGTGATGCGTAAAAAATGTAAAAAAAATTATAAAAAAGAAAACCTTTTTCATCATCCAGATTTCCCAATCTATGGAAATGGACGCCTAGATTTGAGAGATATAGGGAGACGGGGACAGAGAGTAGATGATTGAGTTTATTGTCGTTGACTGAGAAACTCACTTTCTTGAACCGGACTTTACCGACTAGACCGGTTTGATCTTCTTGCGCTTTTCTCTCAATTATGAAAAAGAGACACCTTTAAATTTAAGGTGTATGTGAGTTGGTGAGAGGCTCTTTTGATTTAAGTGAGGTTATGGGTTTGAAGCCTTTTTATATATACAGTTGTTTAAAATTTGGAGCCAGAGCTTTGCCTCTTACAAGAGACCTACTAGATTTCAGCGAGAATTAATCTGAGTATGGATAGCTTAAAAATACCTTCTCATAGTTGTAATTTACCTAAAATACCTCGTGGTCCAAAAAAAAAAAAAGAGACACCTTTTGCTTTACTTTTAACAAGGACACTATTAATGGTTTTTTTTTTCTCTTGATGTTATTCAAATAGGCTTAAATTCCAAGTAAGTATAGAGAAAGCTGGTGTATGAATACAATCATAATGAAAAATAAAAGGATAATGGTGGGACCTCAGCAAATCGCTTATAGCTATTTTTTAGCTTTCTGATTAAATTTTTTTTTTTGACCATTTTAAAAAGTTATTGATGTGTTTAGTGAATAATTTATTGATTATTTAACTCCAATAAGTTAATTTTTAAAAACTTCATAAGGAGAGCTTTTAGAGTTAATTGTTTACCTAATGATAGTATTGTCCTTTACTTTACTCTCTACTTTTGCTCTATGTGTTTTCAAAGTTGACTTTTTTTTAATCGTACAATTATGTCGTGAAGTTTGGAATAATATAATAAAGGGGTTAATTAAAATTTTTAATCTTTATTTAATTTTATAATATTAGTTTATATTTAAAATATCATAATATTAAGTTTTTGAACATAAATAGTCACATCAAATTAATATTTTTAGTATATAACTATTACATATCGTATCTGTGTTATACTATAATTATAGATATTTTTAATTTATTAAATAATTATTATTATTATTATTATTATGTTTTGTTATTAAAGTTATAAATTTATTTTTTGTAAAATTAAATATCTAAATATAAATTCTTATAAGAATATTCAATGAAATACTAAGAAATATAATATTCGTGTTCTTATGATTTTTTTAATCATACCCTCATAAGTCATTTTACACATCAACAGTTAATACTAAATAGTTAATTTTACCAAACATTTTTAATAAACAATTGATGTTATCCGCTGGTCAAATCAGTTGATAAAATCAACTATCAGCTAACAACTATTGCAATTTGTTGCTTGACAAACAGGGCCAAAACTTGAAAAGTAGGGTTCAATTAATTGTAATAAAAGAGATAATTTTTATTTATTTACTTGTAATGCACCTTGAATTAAGAGAGAGAGCAGTTGAATTGAAAATTTGAATTTGATTAATTCCATTTATAAAATTTTGGAATAATTAAAAAATATAAAAATGAAACCATTTATTTTGAACAATAAAATACGCATAATTAAATCAGATTACTTACTTAATTATAATAAAAATAAGTTAGTTAATAAAATTTAAAGATAAATTATTTTTATTTCAATAAATTTATTTTAATATATTATATAATATTTATTAATAAATTAGTGATAAAATTATTTTATTTTATTAAAAATTTAATAATTAAAATTTTAATTATTTAAAATTAATATGTATTGAACATATTTTGAAGTTAACTATATTTATTGATAATTATTTATTTTATTTTATTAAAAAGTAATATATTAAATAATTAAATAATATATATTTAGTTGATAATAAATTACATTATAAAAAATTAATAGAAAGCAAAAACTACTTTTTTATGATTTTCATACTTTTTGAAAACTAAAATAAACCAAAAATAAAAACAGAAACCAAAAATCAAAAACCAAAAACCAAAATCCAAAAACTCAAACAAACATAATTTTTATTGAAATTGAAAACAAAATCAAAAAATCAAAAAATAAAACAAACATACCTAACTTTTGTGGGTTGTTTTTGAAATGTATAGTTCCTTCTTCTTATATGATGCACCTTCAAATAAAAACATTTATGGTGCTTATAAGCATTAATGATTGGAGTGTTGAAGTCGAGGTTTTGGCTTAGTAGATATGATTAAATGGTGAAAGAAGGAAGGTGTTTATAAGAGAATAGAAAGAAGGTATTAGTTTAATCACACCTAATCATGGTTAGGTTTAAAATTTTTGACAAAAAAAAAGCATAATTGATCTTGACACCTCATTAATTTTTTATTATAAAATTAATTATTCGTATTTAAATGACCCTACTCCGGATGACAATGGTATTACTAATTTTTTTAAAATTAAATATATAAAATAACTTCTTTTTTAATTAAATCTAAGTCTGAATTATCCATACTTAAGTTTACCCGAGAACTAACTATTCTATATAAAATGATGTTATTTTGTTTAAAAATAGTAGATCTCGAATTAATATAGACCTGATTTAATCTAAATCTAAATTATCCAGACTCAAGTTTGTCCGAAAACTAACTCTTTTATATAAAATGATGTTATTTTGTTTTAAAAAATTAGACCTCGAATCAGTACGGGCCTGGTTTGAGTAATAAGCTGAACTATTGAAAACACATGAAATTAGACCCGTAGAATAGGCCATTGCCATCCCAATCTGTAAATTTGTTTGATCCATCAAGATCACAAACCAGGCTATCGAGGAGAAGATTGACAAAAAAAGTGTAGATTTTATGTGAAAAACATCAAAGAAGAGTTCTGCATATACATTTCAACTAAAGCGTCCATTTTCAACATTCTTTTCAGTGGTCCAACCAAAGCATCAATACATGAGTTTCACTTTTTTAACTTTACCAGTACATTAAACATCTGTCACCTTCATACATAGGACAAAGGTAATAATTTTCATGGTAAATCTTAAAAAACTACGACCGAAAGAGAGACTATGAATCCAATTCAAGTGATGTAATGATTCCTCTCCACAGTGTTTGGCAGGTAATAAATGAACAACTATTAACAATCCTTATCAAAACAGACCAACAATATCTCAATCTCGAAACGTTTTGATGCGAGAATTCTGGGGAATCACACTTGTTGTTTCATCGTCACAAGGAAGGAAAATCAATATGAGTTTAATAGCAGATTGATAGCTAGTACTGTTTTTCAGTAAACGGACATAAAACCACCTCCTTACCCAGGTCCCAGCAGCAAACTGTAAGCATAGCCAATTACAAGACCCGGAAGCTGCAACTGGAAGCACCCAAGAAAAGATAAGGATTAGTATCTACTGTTCAAATACTAGACGTTCGCTAATGACTATAACATCCTCAAAATTGTAACCTTCCCATGGCATGTAAGCTACTAATATGCTTTTGTAATCTCATAAATGTAATAATGTAAAGATGCAGGGAAAGGCAGATTGTTCGCTAATGTCTTCACATGTATCATGCTACAAGAAGAGGATGGCAGACTTACCCAAGCAAGCCCCTGCCTTGCCATGTTCTAGGTGTCACCGTTAAGTTCATTGCAGCACCTTGCCTCATGACTGTTACAGGTACTTCACAACCCTCATTTGCACGAGCCTCAGATGCAAGCTTCTCTAGAAGATTCTGACCAACTTGATATTCCACATTACCAAACTTAACAATTTGATCTCCAAGCTGTAAACCGTCTTCTGCTGTTGGGGATGCATCAGCTATTTCATTGACCACAGCAAATGGTACACTGACAAGTCCATCCACATCCATCGAACTTGGATAATCTCTCATAATGACATTTTGAGATGATGCAGGTCCAGCCCTTATGTCCATTAATGAGTTTTGATTGACTGATGCCCCAGGATCACATGACAAACAAGTACTCAATTTAGCATACTTTCGGAAAAGAATTCAAGGGATTGTAAGCGATCTATCATGTTCTCTGAACAGACCAAAATTTGCAGGCAAATGGTTAATCTATTCCATAAGAGAACAAGGCTCTCAAATTCATTCCAAGGTGGAAGCATTCTGGTAGGGAAAGGGACAGATATAGGGCCCTAGGATTATTAAATTTCTACCTGGTTATGACAAGTTGACAACACGAGTGCAACAACTCAGGACTTTCTATTTAGATCCCATTGAAGTCTTAGCAATTACCTGAATCTTTGGAGGATGAAGATCTATCTGCAAGTCTTGCTGAATGCAAAAGTTGTATATTCTCATTTATTTTCTCTGAGATTTCCTTATGATCATTTCGCAGCTCTGCAATGGGAAAAAAGCAATCCGATCATTTTCGTATCATTTTTTCTGTTAGTGCTGGCATCTCAAACACACAAATGCACACTAATAATAGAACAAGAGCGCCGATTAAATAGTTCTTTGTTGTGACATCACGTAAATATTGATAAAGCTTGAACCTCAAACAACATATCATGTTAACGCTGATCATTGTCATATCACGTTAATACCAAGCAGACTAAACGGAGCTCTCTACATGGCCTTGTGGGCTTTCCAAGTTTCACTACAAGAATGGAACATCACTAAAGCTCCTGTCCAGTCATGAACAGCTTGGCATAAAAAATCATGTTAAAAGGGCTTGCACGTGCTAAAACACCAATTGATTACCAAGAAAGAGGAAACTAAAAGGAGTAAATACCAGCAAGGCGGTGCCTTTCTGACCTCACAGATGGAATGTCAATATCTGGGCGAGGAAAGCCCTGCAATTTGAGAAACAAAACTCTTTAACAAACACAAAAAACTCCGAACATACCCAACAGAAAGTAGATAACACTTTCAATGAGGAGAAATCGATGTACCATATTATCAAGCCATGTTCTTCTCCTCTTAATTTTGTATTAGCAAGTAGCAACAGAGAAAGCATGAAAATGAAAAACTACTCTTCCATATGCAACATCCGCTCCGAAGCTAAGTTACAGAGTGATCGCTCCAATCGCCTAAGCTTACGAACAAATAATCATACCAAAAATCTTCTCTTCTTCTTTTTTCTTTTTTTCTCCAATCGAAGCACTAAAATGCCAAATTGAACGGAACCCTAACAATAGTAACTCCATTTTCTCTCAGAAACCACATAGCAGGTATGGAAAAACCCTAGCAATTACCAATTCACAAAATGATTTGAAAATTTAGAGAGAGAGAGGGAGGGAGGTATCGACCTCAGAGTCGAGGAGATTGCCAGAGAGACCAGGACCGCCGGGAACACAAAGACGCTCGATTATGGAGTTCATCTCCAACTCCATGGCGCTTCTCTTCTCCATAAGCTTCATGGTCTCCGATTTCAGGTTCGTAGCCACCATCTTCGCTTTCACCTTACTCTTTGTCTTTCTGCTTCTGCTTTAGCATTGTTATGGTGAGGTTGACTTTATATACTTTTTTGACTGAAATTTTTATCCCAATAAGATTTGGATTTACAAAAAAACGCTTTTTTAAATAAAGATTATTAAATTCAAATTTGCATAATAATACAAAATTGTATTGAATTAATAAAATATATTGAATTTAATTATATTATAATTTAAATTTGAATATTCAAAAAAATTAATTCATTATTAATCTCATAATTCTTATTAGTATTAGGGATTACAACAAATTAGATTAGCTTTAGTTAAACCGACTTTAAAATTTGTAACGAATTAAATTTGGTTTAATTATGTTTTACGAAGCGGGTAAGTTCAAATAGGTTTATTGTTACGGCCCAAAATATAATTAATATAGCATGAGTTACATAACGTCTCTCTAGTTTACCACATAAATTAATAAATCGGGCACTTTCGATCCAACAAAACAAAACCAGTAGTTTTTTTGGTCGCGATCGGCTAAAGTTAAAGCTTGATTCGAACAATTCGGTAATTTGAAAAATAATCAAGGTTTGGAATAAATATGACATCATTTTAATATTTAATTTAATCAACTTCAATTTTATGTCAAATTAAGCTCAATCAATTCATCTTAAAATTTAGCTTTAAAAAAGTAATAAATTGAATTGGACTGATAATCAATTTGACTTACGCTGATGTTGTACAAATTAGATTTAAACTCGCATTGGAGTTCAATTG
The DNA here is from genome assembly GCA_027568955.1 of Erythroxylum tenue. Taxonomy (NCBI): domain Eukaryota; kingdom Viridiplantae; phylum Streptophyta; class Magnoliopsida; order Malpighiales; family Erythroxylaceae; genus Erythroxylum; species Erythroxylum tenue. Next base: position 1,206,132 of record JAOSBM010000205.1, read on the forward strand.
AGTTCAAACCAAATTTAACATCAAAATAATGTCATTTTAGACAATAAATTGAGTCATTCGGATTAAGTTTTGGGTTGATTCATAAACTCGTGCTTGGATCACATTCCATTCAACTCAAACTTAGACCTTATTTGACAATCAGTTGATTGCATTAAATAATTGATTATATTAACTAATTTGACCAGAATATTGCATTAGTTGTTTGTTATAGATGTTTGAAAAAATTAGTTGTTTAGTATTAGTTATTTATGTGTAAAATAACTTATGAGGACATGACTTAAAAAAATGTATGAATATTATATATCTTAGTATTTCGTTGAATATTCTTATAAGAAATTAGATTTTAGAAAAATTATGTTCACCTGTATTGTTTCATTATCTATGAGAAATTTATGCAACTCGTTCTATTTTCATTTTCGTTTAAGGTCAACATTTTATTTCTAACCTATAACTGCATAAAACAATCATAAGAACAAATATTGCTCCTAAAACGTAGGTATCTAGGAACCTCAACTAGGTTATCCTACTTACTAGAAATTGTTGTATATTAGAACTAACAAAAATATGACGCGTGTGATACTTAATTGCAACTTAATCAAGAATACAATTTAAACAACAAAACATTACACAACTTAACAATAGAATTTAAAGGGTATAATTGGTTTTTGATGGTTAAAATTTTGGTTGTTGGATGAAAACGTTCCTATATAGGAGTGTTTTCATTTTTGCTGTCTATCTTCAATCAACCCATGAAAGAATTACTCTCAAAACAATTCTATTAACTGTTTGAATAGTCAATCAGCTGAAAACAATCAATCAATTAAGAGAATAGCTGATTGGTGGGTAACCAAACGAGGCCTTAATTTGTTATCTTCGGTTGGAATTGAATCTGGTCGGGTCGGCCATGTTGGGCCTGGGCTCGGTCATAGCGACCCGTGGGCCGATCGATCCACTCATCTTATCAACG
>JAOSBM010000205.1:1231874-1260313 GCA_027568955.1 Erythroxylum tenue
CTTCCTTTCCCACCAATTTGGTGGGAAATATAATTGATCCAAATTTCTCTCCTATTCCTTTCCATTCTCTCACTTTCCCTTTACTTATTTTTGTCCAAACAAGAGAAACTAAGAGAAATATATTTCCCTTCCTTTCTTTTCTTTTGCTTTCCACCAATCTAAACAAAGGCTAAATAAAATGATGTTATTTACGCCATTTAAATTAAAAAAATAAAGAAATTAATATGGGCGGCTACGGGCTACGGGCTATGGGGTTCGCCCCCGGCCCGGCCTTTGCCACCAGTAGCAGCGGAGGAACAGAACCCGTGGTGGCGGTTTCAATCCAAAGGCGCCAACGGCGTGAATCGCTTCGCGGTTAAAACGGAAAACGTAGCGAGAGTGTGTGTGAATTAACGCCTTAGAATTGACATTTTCTTTTCCAATCAAACAAAAAAACCCTAAACCCTTTTCTCATTTTCTTCTCTATAAAAGAGAAGGGAGGGATAGAGAAATAACAGAGATAGTGAAGCATTTGTTAGTCTATCCAATGGATGTCTCTCTTCACACTATCCACTCCCCTGTTATTCGCTGTAATTTCGCTCTTCTCTCTCTCTCTCTCTCTCTCTCTCTCTCTATATATATATATAAATATATATATGGATGCTTGTCTGAATTTGTGTATAAGTATATAATATGTGTTCTTGCCAAAAAAAAAAAGAGTATATAATATGTGTGTTCTTTATGAAATTTTTAGGTTGTAGAAGATCGAGTAAGTTTCCTCCCTCATCTTCTTTGCCGGTAATTATCTCTATCTTATCGAGGTATTCCTTTTCGTTTCCATTTTCTTGGAAAGTTTCTTCTTTTGCTTTTAATTGGTTTACTAATGCTTTGGAGTGTGTTCAATCAAATTGAGCTCAGAGTTCATGTTTGATTTGTTACGTGTGATTGGTGAAGAGCAAGAGAAATGAAACTATAACTGTTCCAGAGTTTCAGGAGCTATTCTAATGCCTAGTTCCAAAGTTTCGTCCCTTTTGACGGTTGATCCAAAGGGCATCATTCGTTGTATAATTCGATGAAGATGTTTAGGAACAGATATTCAACAAGAAGTTGGAGGGTCCAGGATTGAAGAAGTGTTCGATGTTAATGTTCCTATTTCTGGTATTCTGATAAATAGGATCATATCTGTTAAGGGATTGTTAGGGTGCCATACATTGTAGTGCTGTGGCTGTAATTAATCGTTCTATTACAACTCTGGGAGATTTTCTTTTCCTTTTAACTTAGTTATTGGTTGCTTCTTAATACAGTTATGTGGGTATATGGAACTGCATATTGGATTCTCTCGCCATAACCAGGAAGCTCTTGGAAATCAAAAGCAGTGTAAGTTCATCTACCTTCTTTTTATTTATGTTTTTCTTCCCTTAATAGATGACAAGCGAAATCTCAATATTTAATTGGTTAAGATAGCAATGCTTGGGTATTCATTGTAATGCTGAAATTAGAGCTCTGTCTTCATCCCAATTTTGTTACATATTGTTTGACTTTGAATGCTGTGTTTCTGACTCCTAGGTTTCTGATTTATTCCTCTCCATCCTCTTCTAGATTGTTTCTTTCCTTTGACGAAAGCCCTGAATGGCTTCCCATGCATTCCAAAGAAGCACCAAGCGATTCAATTGCATCAGACTAGGCATGAGTCAAACCATGAACATTTTGGTTGTGAACTTCACAGAAGAGATAAGTTTGTGAGGAGCACTGTTGTGAGATCCGAACTTACAGGAACTGGGATTCCTGAAGCAGCCTATCCAGTATCAGGTCTTTTTAAGAACCTCGTCTCCGACTTGCTCCTTCAATCTAAATACTGACATGTATCCTGAACAAGAGTTCTCCATTTACAGATATCAAATTATCATCCAAAATTAGAGGAATATGCTTTTATGCTGTTACTGCTACTGCTGCCATTTTTCTCTTTGTGCTAATGCTGGTACAACATCCTTTTGTACTCCTGTTGGATCGTCATCGACGAAAAGCACAATTCTTTATTGCAAAAATTTGGGCAACGTTAAGTGTTACTCCCTTTTTCAAAATTAAGTACGAGGGGTTGGAGAATCTTCCCCATCCAGATACTCCTGCTGTATATGTTTCGAACCACCAAAGTTTTCTAGACATCTTTACACTCCTCACACTTGGCAGAAGCTTTAAGTTCATCAGTAAAACTAGCATTTTTCTCTATCCTATTATTGGGTGGGCCATGTCTATGATGGGTGTCATTCCTCTGAAGCGAATGGACAGCAGAAGCCAGTTGGTATGTCTTTTCATCTATTTCTTTTGCTAAGATTGCATTTGGCTTGTTGTAAGTCTGAATTCTTATTTCCAAGATCTGGATTTTAGTGTGAGATATTTCTATGCATGTAGGAGTGTCTTAAACGATGTATGGATGTACTCAAGAAGGGTGCCTCTGTTTGTTTCTTTCCAGAGGGAACACGAAGTAAAGATGGAAAATTAGGCACTTTCAAGGTGAGTTCAGTTGGGAATCTTCTAACCCATTTTCTATGTAGCTTTTTAGATATTACCAAAACTTTCTGATTATGAAAAATAAGAAACAAGCTCTCGACTCCCAGTGAAAAACTTACCATATTTATATCAAGTGAAGAGGCACTTTATTTCGGCACTTTGGCTTGCATCACAATCATCTATTACTGCATCCTGATTATTTTTCTTTTCATATTTTTTATCTCTATGGACTTTGCCTGGAGAAAGAAGATTTGGTTTTAGTTAGAGGTGGATGTAGTGAAGCCATTTAAAGGCTCGAAGTTTAACCTTAACATCTATGGATCACTTATCCGTCTTTAATAGGTTACTGCAAGTAGATGGCCTACTTCTCTGCCTCACTCTCTCCTTGCCATGTCACAGTTTTCTCCTTTTCCCAGGATCTATAGTAATATCATAAACTTGAATCTAAACCCTTATTTTGTGATGTTGCTATCCTGCAGAAGGGTGCATTCAGTGTTGCAACAAAAATGAAAGTGCCAGTGGTTCCTATGACCATTATGGGAACTGGGAAAATATTGCCTGCTGGTAATGAGGGTATCCTGAATATGGGGTCTGTGAAAGTTGTTATTCATAAGCCTATAGAAGGAAGCGACCCTGAGCTATTGTGCAATGCAGCTAGAGATACGATCGCAGAAGCTCTCAATCATGGTTGAGAACTCGATTCCTATCATGTATTCTTTGACTGTCAGGGATTTTGAGAATGAAACTGGAAGGAATGGAGTAATGGACGTCTTGGTCTTGAAGATGCGAGTACAAGAACATGGAAGATCATTCGTATCGGTATTAATAAACTACCTGCCATCACCAATTTCAGGTATGACAAAGCTAGTCTATATCGGACCTTTATCAGGTGGCTAAGCACTTGGATTCCACACAACTATGTTTTGGTAGGCTGCAGATGACTAGTTTTACTCCAACTGAGCATGCAATTGTTAAAGTTTTACTAATTCACAGTGAATTATGGTTTTCTTCTCAAGGTACAGTGTACTTCTTGTTCATCTTATTTACATGTAAATAGCTTCTATTCTACAGTTTCTATGGAAGAAAGTTTGATTAAAAGAATATATTCTCCGAATGAATCCGACATGAAAGTTTTGACTATACTCTCTTGCTCCTCCATGGTTTCCTCTGATCCAAATCGATCTCTGTCATGAACAATAACCAAAGATTAAAATCCTTGGTTTAGAGACGACCCGTGAATTGTTTAAGTGAAAGAATCCATATTCCTGCGTACAAACCACTCTGGCATTCTCTGTTGTCTTATGGAAGAAAAGAGAAGGCTGAGGACGAAGATACAACTCGAATCAAGCACTTACTACAATCGAACATAGCTCAATCAAGGAAAGCTGATGCAAGTTGTGAAACTGGTGGATTTCCGGTTGACCAAGAAAATAGATAGCAACCTGCTTGGGGTTTAACAGAGAGATTTGAATTCTCTCTGGCTCTTTCGTCACGATCCAACTCTCTCTGCGCTCAGCCTGAACAGTCCACCCGTTCGAAGCTTGATCAAAGATATTGTTTTTCAGGGTTGGTTGAATTAGTTTCGAAGGGATTGACTATAACTCAAATTTGATCCAACTTTTTTGGCCTAGCCTGAATAGTCCACCTGTCCAAAGCCTGATCAACGATGACGCATTTCCAAGGTTGGTTGAATTGGATTCGAGTTAGTTCAGACCGTTAAAGTCAAGTCAATTATGGTTCGGGTTCAACCCAGCCTTTAATTTGACACGAGTAATTCACTTGTTTTTTTTTTTTTTTGCTTACGAAGTGTCCTACTCCTAGGTAGGTTTTAATAATAAGAATGCACCTTTAAGCTATTTATATTTAAACTAATCCTCGCTTGAGTCGGATAGGTCCTTTTACAGGAGGTAAAGTTCTGGCTCTAAGTTTTAAATAGCTGCATACATGAGAGGGGTTCGAACTCGTGACCTCACTTAAATCAGAAAAGCTCCTTACCAACTTATCTGCACGTTAAGGTTAATTGAAACATAAACAATGATGTTGCATTTGAGACTTAGTTGAATCGATTTTGAGTTAGTTCAGACTGTTGGAATTGGTACGTCATAACTTGTTTTCATGGCCTGGTCTGAATAGTCCGATCACTTGATTTGAGGGTTATTCCAACCTTTTTTTTTTTGTGCAAATTTTGACCGTATGGCCCAATTTTTTTAAAAGAAAGTCTAATTGTCTGTTTGGATAGATTTTGATAAGTCAATAAATACTTTTTTATTACAAATTTTTTTAAAGAAAAATAAATATTTTGCTGTAAAATAAAAATATCATTTCTTTAATAGATATGACTTTTTTGGCAGCTAAAATACAACTTTTTAAAAATCTCAAATTTGGAGCTTATCAAAAAAGCATTTTTTAGATAGATTTTTCAGATCAATTAATGAGTCTATTTTTAGTCCCTTTTATCTTTATGTTTTACACATAATTCCTACAATACTCACAAACACATCTTCCTGTTTATTATATATTTAATTATTTACTCAACTTGAATATTTATTTTGAAATTTATATAATATTATTAAGCTTTTTTATATGTTTAATATTTATTTTTGATATTAGTTTACTTGTGTTATAATCTATATAAAATATTTGGTTAGATATATTTTCATTTATGTTTCATATGGTTTAAAATTATATAATAATTAATATATTGTACTTTGCATATTGTTTAATATATTTTAAATAATTCTTATTACAAAATAAAATATAGTTAAAATTAAACATACTTTTTTTTAATATTATCAAACAGTCTACTGTATGAAGCTCTTTTAAAAAAACTCTTTTTTAAATGACAGTTAAATAATCAATTGACTTCTTAGAAAAATTCTTCTCATAAAAAATCTATAAAAAAAGCTTCACCGACAAAAACTTTACTGATACAAGCCCAACCAAATAAAAGCTAACTTAAACTTTTATTTGTGAACTCGAATCAGGATAAGTTGGATTTGCATTGATTTGTTAATCCTGAATGCATACATAAATCCGTTAGATTTAAAACAATAAAAATTTTGCCCATATATAAAGTTAAAGAAATTTAGTAATACACAATTTTACTCTTAATTAATAAAGAGATTGTTTGTAATAAATTTACATAAATATATATTATTTTAATAATGTATATATATATATATACTAAAATAATCCTATATATAATAATAATATTATTATTATTATGCAATAAATAATATAATAAATATAAAATATGGAGAAAAAACAACACACCACGAGACAAAGCCCAAACAACATGGGCCTAACCTCAAGAGGTTGTCTCTGAAAGGACAAGAGAAAATGTCTGCGTGACGTGGCACTCCATGAATGGTCCGTTTTCTAAGATGGTTCAATGTACTTGTTACGAAAAAAAGTAAAAGCGAAAAAGAAAAACACACAATATTAGAAATTAGAAACTCAAAGGTTTGAGCTTTATCTACTACTGTGTAAAAATGGCGTCGACAACTGCGGTGGTTGCTCCGGTCTCGAACCTCAACGCACTTGGTGACCGAAGAAAACCTTACCCTTCTTCGCTTCTTGCAAGTAAGACAAAGTTGAACTTCTCCAAGCTTGGATTCACTTTCATCTGGATGCTGTTTGTTAATTTTTTTTTCTTAGTTTTGGGTTTTTCATTTGGTGATTTATTTTGTTGTGGTTAGTATTGCTACTTCTTGTGATTGTATTTGGGTTCTATGCCCTTCAATTTTGTCTTTTGTACAGAATTCAGTTAGGGCTTACTTTGTTTGGCTTTGGCACTTGTGATTATATCATGGAAATGTGTGTCATTTGAGGGAATCAAATATATGCTCATTACAAGTGGGGTAGCAGTGAAATGCTTGAATGGGATAATTGAGTTGACTCTGCTCGTGGAGTAAATATCCTAGGTCACTGGTTAGTCTGGGGAAGTTTTGTTCCTTTTTTGCTAGGAGGAGGTATAATGACATAGAATGATAATGCATGTCATTGAATTGGTCAAAACTCTGTTTAAAAGTTAGATACTTATATGAGTGAAAATGTCATGGTTTGAGTATTGATCAGTTGAGGATGATAATGCTGACTCTTCTGTGTACATTTTGGTGGAATGAAGGTTTTCAGTGAGTTGCTCGCATATGGTTCTAGAATCGGAACAATTTCAACTTTGCACATCTACTTTTTTCTTTGTGTATGTGATTGTTCTAAGTTCCAAGCATTTAGCTATTGCTTATATAGTTTTTCTACAAGTTACTGGATCATGGAAACTGTGGATGGGAAAATTATATGATAAACTTGCATTTCCTTTGTTGGTCAAGTCATGTATTTGTTGTTGTGTGTTTTGAGAAATCACAACTCTCCTTTTTCTTATGGGAGTACTTTAACCTTTCTCTTATCTTTACATTCAGGTAACCTGAATCTAAATGCAAATCTTGTTGGGAAACAGTTTGGCTCTTTGTCTAGTCACCACAATCATGGGCTTAGTAATAGATCTTTCCGTGTCTATGGTCTGTTTGGAGGGAAAAAGGAAAATAACGAGCAGGGTGATGATGCTCCTTCAAAGGTTTACCATTTCACTCTTTTCTTGCTATAAATAATACCAATTATCTCTCTCTCTCTCTCTCTCTGTCACACACACACACACACACACACACACACACAAGCACACACATATTAAATATGTACTAGTTTCCATGGCTTCATAGACATCCATTTATGAAACAAAAATTCTAATTAATAGCTGTTTGAATAAGGCTAACTACAGTTGTTAAAATTTTGTTTTAGGCAGGAATTCTTGGGAACATGCAGAACCTGTATGAGACAGTGAAGAAGGCACAAATGGTTGTTCAAGTTGAGGCAGTTCGGGTACAAAAAGAGCTTGCGGCGTATGACTTCTTTATATAATCCGGTCTCCATCTATAAATTCCTTATCTTTTTTTGAGTTACTCACTAGGTTCTTTCCGTTTCATTGTTCTTTTCTACAGAGCAGAATTTGATGGTTACTGTGAAGATGAGCTGATCAAGGTAGCCTCTCCATCCCTTTGGACATTTTGTGTGGTTCAATTTAAATATCCTTGAGTAACTACTTTTTTGTGTTTTGCGAGCAACTTGTATGTCAAGAGAAAAGCAAGGATTTGTAATTTAAATCTTTGATTATGGTCAAGTTTGCAGACATTTTCTGTGGTTCAATTTAAATGCCCTTGTTTCTTGATGGAGTATAAGTATTTTCCCATGTTTGTAGGCATCTTGTATATCAAGATAAAAACAAGATTTTTGTAGTTTAAATCTTTGATTATGGTCTAGTGTACAACTAGTCCAAAACTCTCTCCTGGTATTGTCTGTAAAACACAAGAATTTTTGTTTTGAAGACGTAAAATTTATTCTTAACTAGATTCTAAAGCTTGGAAAACTTGCTTATTTATCTCTTGGTCAGCGGATAAAGTTATTTGGAGTGCATAGTTTGGCCTTCTAAGGTGGATTCATTACCAAGTGAAGTTTTGAGCATCATGGAAGTGGACTAGGTGTTGTAAAGGGCACATACCTTTATGTTGAGAAACCCTTTAAGAATCTGTAGCTGTTAGCGATGTATCCCTAGGATAAAAGCCCTCTCCTGCTTTTAAACATCAGATAGAGGCTGAGTGGCTGGCAATGTACATGCATCCTTTTCTTCCCTTTAAAAGATTTGTAGTTCTGGTGGTAATAGTTTATGCATTTGTTTGAATTAAAAGCAAACATTCTTTACTTCAATTGCCAATATTGCAACTGTTATGTGCATTGTTCTGTTTGAACTGACATAAGGTTTTACTTTTCTTTACTTTCTTATTTTCACATTTAAGGTCACGCTGTCAGGAAACCAACAACCTTTGCGCACTGAGATTACTGAGGCTGCGATGGAATTAGGGCCAGAAGTGAGTATATGGACTAACTTGAGTATCTAGTTCTGCTACGTTATGGAGAATGCATATATGATGATCTTTGGTCTCTGTACTTGATTTCCATGGTAGCAATGCAGAGGTATTTTCAGTTTGTAATCCATTTGCAAATTGGACCAGTGAATAAATATCCTTTTGATTGCAGAAACTCTCACTTTTAGTTACTGAGGCTTACAAGGATGCACACCAAAAGAGTGTTCAGGTAAAATAGATTGATTCTCTTCTCAAATCAAAGCTGTTTCTCTCAGTAATTTTACCTAATCTGAAATCTTGTTGTCATCTGGTTCTTAAAGGCCATGAAGCAAAGGATGAATGATCTTGCCCAAAGCTTAGGAATGCCACCTGGTCAAAGCGAGGGTTTAAAATAAAACAAGTTACTGGTCTCATATACGTCGTCCAACGTGAGTTTCAATTTTGTAGTTGGACAGAGCAGTAGAAATGCTTATTTGTACAACTCGATTTCAATAGCTTGTTCATCTTAAAACAATTGTTTATGGTTTGAATAGTGAATTACATTTGGAACCTGCGACATTTATGTTACAAAGCATGCAATACGCATGTTCAAAAATTGAACCAATCAGTTTGTGGATAACACTTAGCTTATCATTCACAAGAACATATATGATAGAAGTAGACAAACTTGATTGTGTTGCTCTTCACCTTCTCAGCTTAGTTTAAAAGACCTGATTATTGTTACAGGGTTTGCATTCTTAATGATCAGAGGCTGTGAAACTTCATTATTTCACTTTGCTAGACTTTGTATGTGCTTGAGAAGAACAGGAATCTTTTAAAGCTGCATGTTCCTCCACTTCCAGATGTTCAAAAGCAGAGAAAAGAAAACATTTTTCCAGGGTTTTTCTGGGGATTGATGGTAAGATGAAAGTTGGAAACTTTGAATGGAACACATTGTCCTCAAGAATTCATATTGAACAAATGATGAATATTCTAGCTATTAGGTGCTTGACCCGTCACTTACGTGGGGTCTTGCCTAATGTTCATATAAATTCTTTTGAATCTAAGCCCATGATTCTTGTCGTGTTATTGGAATCTTGGTAATGGTTTCCCTGCTAAGAATGATGTGAAAAGAATGAAAGCTCTCTTGGGTTGAAACAATGGAACTTCATGACCAGCTCCCCTTACGGTTGCAAACGTTAGCCCGTTATAAACTTCAGTCCATCCTCCAACCTGGTTGCCGGAGTACCAGGGATACCACCGAGTTTTAATGGTAAGATTAAGGTGGCTGAGAGAAAACCTGGTGGCCATCACCGGAACCACTGAGTCTGTATCACCACTGTATCAGAACAAGAGACATCAGAGAATGTTCATTTGTCATGCACGATTCATTCATTAAGACCAATATACTGTAGGGGACCCCAAAAAAGGAGAAATCTAACATTTTTCAATCAGCAATTTGTTCGGTCTAATCTCAGAATTTTGAGTTCGATCAAGTCTAAATACTCAAACTTTATCATTTATAACTGATCAGTGGTTGTCAATAAACAATATGAATGATTACTAGACAGACTGTCTTCAAGAATTTACCTGAAAACCCAGATTCGTAAACCAGCAGCTATTAGCTCCTTGTAGGTAGGCAACATTGAAGATTCAGAATCGTTCCAGTTCTTAATGAGCACATCACTGAGAAACATTAGTTCTTATGACATCAGAATAAGGCCAAAGTTTTCAAGTTTTATTTCTGAAAATGAATAAATAGAAAAAGGGGTTAAAAAGAACAATTGAGTTTACCTGCAGGCAGTCCACTTATAAGGAATTCCTGTGACATTAGCGTGCATTGCGGTCTGAACATCAGGTCTGTTGTAGTACTTCTCTGCATAATTCTCAGTGCAAGGATCATAACCAGAGGCCCTTCTCTGCAGAATTGTATTCTTGAGCCTTACAGTACTATTTGGAAGTTGGATGCAAGAGGGTGTATATATACTGTACTGATCAATGTCTCCAAATTCATGATTCATTGCATAATTCACGGAATCATCACATTTCTTTGTGGTTTTATCTTCCTTGAAATTGCAATTCTCCATAATAGCTCGGTAAGTTTTATCCGATATCATCGAATGTGTCCACCAAAATGTGATAGTTCCAATGCTATCATAATAGTTATCTATCACACCATTTCCCACCTGCATAATTTGCAGTAGTAAAACATAAGAAAAATATTTTCCTACTTCCATGGATCAAGTGGTTCTGCAAACTTTTTAAAGTTCTACTCACAAGGATTCCTTTGATATTGATAATGGGTTTTGAATAGGCTTTATTATAGTCAACGATTTTCTTTGCTAACTGAGGAATATAATGCCCTGCATAACTTTCCCCGGCAATATAGAGATCTCTGTGCTTGTATTGTGGAAATCTTGACATCCATCTAAGTAGAAACACAAATGCATCCTGAGCTGTGTCACAGAAATTGTAACACTGATTATTTCTAAATTGCATAACAAGAACACACACACAGATAGATATGATATAAACCTGTCCTCTTGTCCCCAGAATCTTTGAGATCAGAGCTTGTATTTGTATAGGAGAAACCAACACCAGCAGGTGATTCCAGGAAGAGAAGATTTGCTTCTGTAAGCATGAATTGGACTGATAAAAGCATTTGAAGATTCATTTTTAACTAGTATCTATGCTTGTACAGTGATATTTATGCACCTTTATTCCATGAATACTTGTTCAGATACAGAGAAGAACCAGTTCTACCGATCCGAAACGGTCCAATCTCCTCGGATGCTCCATATGCAACAGATGAACATCCAGGACCTGCATTAGCACACCTGATTTATCAGTATTGTTTGCATAAACTCATGGATGGGGTAATTTTTCTTTGTTCCTCATCATTCAGAAACTTAAGTCCAAGCTCATCTGATTTAATTCTTTTCTGCAGACTGTTGTGATACAAGCACTGTGAAAGTTCTGTAATGCACATTGTAATCCTACTGAGTTCCAAAAAGGTTGCAACTTCTTCCAAGTTCAGAGACATTAAAGGAGGTGGTCCAACAACTTTTGCGGTTTCATAGATTATGCTTTCCATTTCAGTCTCTCGAGGCAAAGCAGAGATTGAAACAGTAAACCATTATAAATTTCTACTTGGATGTGTCAGGTTCCAAATATCAAAAAGACCCAAAAGTGACCATCCCTTAAAAGCTTTCACTAATAATTACAAACTATTTTCCTCTATTTCTGGGTCCTGGAAAAGATAAAAGATCATCATAGCCACCAGTTTCTTTCAGAATGCGCGTGCTTCAACTAAGAAACAAGTGAAGCTGCCACTGCAAGTAAGAGAGTTGCAGTTTCATTTCCTTTTTCTATTACAGTACCCAATAATAGTCAACTGTGAAAGAAGCTAAGCATGAAAAAGTAAACCACCATGGGCGAGAAAAAGAAACAACCTTCTGCCAGGCAAAACATGGAAAAAGTTGTGGACAGTTTTTTCCAACAGGAAAAAGCTGGTTTACTTTTCTGGTTACATTTTGGTATATACTGCTTGACTACAGAAACATACACTGCAAGTGACAACAAAGGAACAGATAAAGATTTGAACAAGTGTTTGGTGTTAGGGAGGAATCAGGGTTTGTCCTACAATAAGGAATAAACATCTGTTATGGAAGGAATGAAACCATTAAAGTTACAGAGGAAGATCGCGAAGACCCATGTGGCTTCTTTTTTTTTCTTCCTTTTCTCACTTCTGGTTGTTTTGTTTAATCGAGGGTACACACTAATCTGCCCCAACAAGGTAGAGCTATGGATAGAGAAGACGTGCGCAACTGCAAAGAGGTGAAGAAAGAAGAGAAGAGTGGGACTATACATGCATGGAATATTAATATATAGTATAGTAAAGATGCACCTAATATAATAATACAGGTTCCATTCATGAAAAAGAAACGAGCTTGATGGGTTTTTATTTCAGAAAAGATTGATGAATCCTGTGAATCTTCTGATTTATAAAGGAACTCGGAAACCATAGTTTTGAACTTCGCAGTTCGTCGGAATCTTGTTTCCTGAAAATAGATTAGAATCTTCTCACTTTCATACTTCTGTTAAGTTCATCCAAATTCATGTAAAGTTCCTAACAGATGACAATGAAGAAGATGGGAAAGAAAGAAACAAAAACATGCATTTCGCGGAGGAAAAAAAATACAAAGAAGCATGAGAACCTAATAACTGACCTCCATTGAGCCAAAGAACGAGTGGTTTCTTGTCAGGAGACGTTGTTGCTTCTGTCAACCAGTAGAACAGTGCACGACCATGTTCCTGGTTGACATTAACATAGCCAGAGAATTGAGAGAAGGTCACTGGTGGTTGACCAGGTAGAGCTGAGATTCGATCTAGCTCTTGCTGCACAGTCAAAGCTGCAAAAATGGATGTGATAGAGGATGAAGCAACAAAAGCTACTATAAACAAGAAATGGGTTCTTCCTTGAACTGCCATTGCACCCTCCGCAAGAGAGAAAGAAGAAAGAGCAGTATTATGCAGTGTGCAGTTCTACTGCAACAGGTTTTAACGGAGAAGAACTGAGTGTAAGGTATTGATACACTCAAAACTATATTGGAAGTTCAATGTCGATGGATAGTAACAGTAGAGAGGGTAACAAACATAGATAAGAACATAGTTAGGAACCACTCAGATCGGACAAGATGCTCTGTCCAATTTTTACGGTGTCTTATTCTGTCTTATGAATCTCAGTCATTTATTTATGTAAGTTTTATATGGCTCTCACATAAATGAATGATAAGACACCATAAAACTGGACAGAGGATCTAGACTCTACTCAATGTAGACATCATAAATGCATCACAAGTTCTTCCCAGTGTCACTGTGTCTGAGCTGTTGAATGATAAAGAACTTCTCTTTCTATAATGTTGTTGTTGTTATTGTAAGATGAGTTGGATTAAAAATAATTATAGTTTAGGAAAATTTTAAAAGATTTCTTAATCTTTACAATTTTTGAAAAAAAGATAGAATTTTCAAATTTTCCCAAAACATCTCCCTTTAATCGAGAAAAATAATGATAAAATACACATGATATAGATATTATATGTTAACCAATCAAATGTTACTTATCCGATGATTCAACTCTGTTCATCATCATCATCATCATCATCATCATATCCCGAAATCTCGCAATAAAACAGGATTTGAGAGGCCTGTACGCAACCTTACCCTTACATTGTAAAGAGACTGTTCTTAAAATTAAATCGAATTAATTAATTGGACCTAAATTAATAATTTATTATAATCTTATTAAATTATTAATTTATATTGAGTTCAATCGGTTTAAGTCAAATTTAGTGTGTCAGTAGTATTTAATTAGTCCATATATAATATTTATATTGCTTATAATTTATCATTTTTTAATTGAAGTATAAGAGAAAAATCTTTTTAAAAATATCAAAATTGAAAATTTTAAAGATCTAGAGATTTTTAAAAAAAAATTAAATCATAAAAGAATTTTATATCTTAAGAAGTTTTATTAGGTTTCTATATATTTAACTTCAAGAATCATGAGATCAACCTGTGTTAGCAATTTCCCTCATTTAGCTCTATGCCTTTCCATTTGCATGATTAATGCTAATATGATTAATGATGTTTTCATAATTAGTAGCACAAATTACCAAATGAATCATAATTATTATAAATTATTGTTACGTGACACTCAGCCATTATAGAAAATGTTAGGTACCATATCGTTTTCTATTCTTATTTTTATTGATATGGTTATTTTTTATGGATTTAACTATTGTTTTCTTTCAACAATTTTTAAAAAATTGTAAATTTATTATAAAAATAATATCTATACTAATTAAAGATAAAATTGTGTACTTCTGAATTATTGCCGACGTTGCATTTTAGTGGAATTCTTAGTAAAATGTTTTGTTGTTCTACTTTAAGCATAGTTTTGGTTACTTGAAACCTTAGAAATGGTTTTTTTAATAAAGAAAAAGAGCATAAACCGATTATAAAATAAGTCTGGAGAAACAGAGCCTTGATATATCCTCTGAAAGGATACGTTGACACCCTAAAGGTGTATAATCAAAATAAGTGACACTGATGTCAAGTAAGGCGACCTGAGTAGCGAGCCAGTTCACACATCTTACTTTTTTTGATAAACGTAGCGATAAACTACAGAACAATTCTAAATGAACAGTTCTAGAATACCCGTAGTTTTCGGGTTGAGCATCTGAGAGCAGATGTTTGAAGACGAGAGGAAATTGTACACCGCAAGTGAGTCCTCCTTTTGCTATTGTGGTCCTTGAAAAGCGATAATGATGTGGGGATGTGACTCAATTTGTACAAGAAATGAGACAAAATCTCGGCAAAAAGACCAACCAAAAGTCACCATCTCCTCTTCCTCTTTAGGGTATACCATTATACGAGAGGATACCCTTTTCGATGCAAAAACTCATAAGAACATAACTTTTGTATGGTAAGGTAATGGATGCCAGAAACACCTTATCAACCTTTCACCAAAAGAAGGGGTTAGGGAAATATGTAAGGTTGGCAATAAGTCAAGCCTAATTCGACCTCTTATATAGGGACAGATCTTTTGTCCATTTTATTCTGTCCCTATCTTGTTCAATGAATCTCAACCATTTATTTATGTGAGTCTCGTATTTATTTATGTGGAGTATATATAAATGAATGACTGAGATTCATGAAACAGGATAAAGACATGATAAAATGGACAGAAGATCCTGACTCCTCTTATACGTGGCTTACGTTTAGTTTGAGCCTGTTCGAATATTTTGTATATATAAAAAATCTTAGGTTATATTTAGTTGAACGTAAAGATTTTAATAAAATGAAATGTAATAAAATAATTTTATAATATAATAAAATATAAATTAATGTAAAGTAGACTTAAGTTTAAAACGACTAACTTGACTTGAAAGATCCGAACTAAATTGAAAAAAATAATATCATTTTTATATTATTAACTAAAATAATGTTATTTTACTATTTATCCGAATTTACGAGGGTCTAGGTTACCAACCACATGCCAATTTTGGCACCAAAGGTATATGTTGTGGCCTAACTTCAATGTGTAGGATAGGACATAAAGCTGTGTATCAACTTGTTGGACCTTGCAACTTGTGGTAGGATTTGGTTAACATCACCATGTTTTTTTTCTACAAATAGAAGAAGAAGGTGACCTTTTAGTTCTAAGATGCTTAATTTTAGGATAAATGACTTGATATCTTAGGATAACAACTCTCTTCTCTCGATTCCACAGATCGACTAATGTTTATAATAAAATATAATTTAAATCTTAACATTTTAAATCGTTCAAATTCAACTTTAAAATTTTCAAAACGTTAAAAAATATATCTAAAAAAATGGAACGTTCAGCGGAGTTAATTCTTTGTTCATTAAATACTACATGTGACTTTATTTATATATTTTCAAATAGAAAATAAGTATCAATGTCACGTAATTAGTTTTTAATATTAACCAAAAAGTGGAGGGAAACCAACTTTTATAAATTTGTGACATTAGGGGTCATTTGTTACATAGTACTGGGAACTATTTCTTAAATTTGAGTATCACTTATTACGTGGCAGTGTACTCACTTTCTCTTCCAAAAATAAAAAAATAATATTGACGTGATATTTAATTAACAAGGAGTGAATATCGTTAAAATTGTCATTTACTTGAGGTATCTTTTGAACATTTTAAAAATATTAAGGTTTAATTTGAACATTTTAAAATGTTAGAGTCTATTTTGTATTATGTTATAAACATTAAGATTCAGAATGTACTTTTTAAGTCTTTATAAAGATTCATGACAAGTCGAATTGGATCAAGACATAAGGTCCAATCTCAAGTTAAATTTTTTAAAAAACTTGAATTTAAATTCGACAAAGCTTGAGAAATTTTAGAAAAAGTTTCTTATTTTTAAAATTATTAAAAAATTCTTTCTAAATTTCAATTTTTAACAAAAAAAACTCCTATTAAATTTCGGTTAAAAATAAAATAACAGGCTACACATGCCATGAACTTCACACTTGTTCTAATCAAATTCTATTTACATTACGATTTAACTTAACTTTTAAATTATAACTGAAAAAATTAAATATGACTTTAAACTAATAATATATTACGACTATTTTAAATTGTTAATTTAAGTTAAAATTTAATTGAATCAAGTCGAGCTTAAAAGTTGATTGGAGTCATCATATTAGTAATATTTGATTAATCTACGTCTGATGTACATAATACTTATATTTTGTCGTTATTTTTTAATTGAAATATAAGAGAACGAGTTTTTTAAAATTTAAAACTAAAAAGAATTTTTCGATGATTTTTGCCCAGTCTACTTATAACAACAAAAACTTAGTAGAAGTTTTGCTGATACACGAGATCTAAGAAAATTTAGTAATACACAACTTTATTTCTAATTTGAAGATTATTTTCAATAAACAATTATAATGTATTTATAATCTGGCACACAGAAGTCTAAGTTAAACTTTTTAACGTAGGCTTGTAATAAAGGTAGAGGGTGGTTGTTCCTGTTTCCGCGTGTCATCCTGTGCCTGATACTATCTATCCATCTATTAAATATTACTCCCTCCTATTTAAAATAAAAGTCGTTTTAGAGGGATGCATATTTATTAAGAAAGCTAATGAAATGTTTGATATACCCTTATTAATTGTATGTTGAACTATCTTAAAAATGTAATATGTGTAATCAAGATGTGAGAGAAATTAAAGGGTAATTTTGGAAGTAAAATTATAAACATGTATGAAAAGTCACGAACAACACTTATTTTAAATAATTAAAATCCATCTAAAATAATTTTTATTTTAAATAGGAGGGAGTAATAAATAAATGGATGATCTTAAGAATAAGGCACACAAAGTAGGAACAAAAAAAATTGATCCTTTGTAGTAAGTACATGAAATTTTTTGTTTCAGATATAATATTTTAACTCTGTTTCATTGAATATTATTTTCGGTAAATATACGAATAAGATTTAATAAAAAAAAGATTTGTTACCTGTAATAATTAGTTTGGGATGCAAGAGTTCAAGATCTGATCCAAAGTCCAAAACCCATCTAAGTCCTTTGAATTCAGAAGTGGCTGGCGCAGCTTCTTTGGTCATCAACAGTGGCGAAGCCACTGCTACGTGAGGGTGGGCAAATGCCCACCCTCAAATTCCCTCAAAAAAAAATTTATTAAAGAAGATATATATGCCTATAAAGGTTGCCCACCTAAAAGAATATCGTTGTCCATGGTGAATTGGATAAAAAAAAAATTTGCCCCCCCTAAAACAAATTCTTGGCTTCGCCGCTGGTCATCAAAGCGTAAAAAACGAGTGGAATCTGACCCGCACAAAGTTACAATTTTTGTCATCATTCTTATCAGTATCTACAAATACCCAATACATACATACATATGTGTATATATATATATGTCGCGCTTTTCGGAAGATTCCCAATTGTTTTTCTACCTTTTTGGTACGTAAATCTTAATCGAAGTACGAAGGTACTTCTGTTGTCTCTGATTGTTAGATTGATTTTCTCATTAGTCAATTATTTAAAATTGTTGATTTGGGTGCGACGAGTTATTTGGTAAGTTTGTGTCTTTCATGATCTACGAGCTTGGGGTCTCAAAGTCGGCATCTTTTTCTAATGGACTCTGTCGTTGGATGTGTTGTTCAGTTGGTTTTTTTTTTTTGCCGGGAAAATTATTAGTCGGAGGAAAATGTGGTGATCGGAGTCCCATAAGCAAAATCTGGGTTTTTTTCTGGGTTATGATGTTTATCTACTATTATGGCATTTTCACGCATATGCTTGATTCTCTGTTTGGTGATTTTTGAATTTTGTGGGCGTTTATTTTCAGGATATAATAGCGTAGATTAAGGATGCTAGAGCAACTGCTTATCTTTACAAGAGGAGGTTTGATCCTCTGGACATGTAAAGAGCTTGGAAATGCTCTGAAAGGATCACCAATTGACACGTTGATCCGGTCATGTCTTTTGGAGGAACGATCTGGTGCTGCGTCCTACAACTATGATGGTTCAGGTGCCTCGTACACCCTCAAATGGGCGTTCCATAATGAGCTTGGTCTGGTGTTTGTGGCTGTGTATCAGCGGATACTCCATTTGTTGTATGTGGATGAACTGCTTGCCATGGTTAAGCGTGAGTTTTCAGAGGTTTATGATCCAAAGCGTTTGGATTACAATGATTTTGACGAAACTTTTAGGCAGCTTAAGAAAGAAGCAGAAGCGCGTGCTGAGGAATTGAAGAAATTGAAGCCAGTGAGTAAGCCTGTGAATGATAGTAAGAAGCAAGGACAGTTGAAGAGGAGTGGAGTAGAAGGAGGAAATAAGAAGAGTGAAGCAAGTGGTGGTGCGGATGGTGACGATGGGAAAGGCCGGAAACTGGAGAATGGATACTCCAATGGTAACCATGTTGACATAGATTTGACTAGAGGGAGAAGTATTGCTAACGGTAAAGAAAATGGAAGTTCCAATGTTGGAGCTTTTGATGTAAGTAAGCTTCAAAAGCTTAGAAGTAAAGGTGGAAAAAAAACTGATACTGTTGCTAGTAAGGGTTCCAAGGAGGACCCGAAGAAAAAGATGACAAAGAAGAATAGAGTTTGGAATGATTCACCTCCAGAGTCAAAATTGGACTTTACAGATCCTGCAGAGAACGGGAATGAGAATATAGAGGTTGTGGCAACTGATCACGGTGAAAGCATGATGGACAAAGATGAAATTATCAGCAGTGAAAGTGAGGCTGAAGAAGATGAGGAAGTTGGAAAGGACAGCAAGCCTGATTCAAGGAAGAAGGGATGGTTTTCGACCATGTTCCAGAGGTAACTTTTTAATTTTTGATTAACTCACATATCTATATGTAATTTCTTTCAAACTATTTTCAGCATCTTACTACTCTTCCTAAAGCTTTTTGGGAATTCTTATTGGACCCTGTTAAGCCCTTCAGCTTATAGTTTCCCTTAAATATTTGAATCCCAAAGAGTTCTTGAATATGTTCATGTTAGCTGTATGAAACCGTCAGTCCTATTTTGGTTTCCATATCTTCACATGGATGCATTGTTCTATTTAATGCAACTTGTTTATCTTGTGCTTGTTTGGCACAGTATTGCTGGGAAGGCAAATCTGGTAAAGGCAGACCTGGAACCAGCACTGAGAGCTCTCAAGGATAGGCTCATGACCAAGAATGTGGTATGTTTTGCTGTCCAGCAGACTCTCCATTTCTATAGTTCTTTTAACCAACATTCTATGTGAATGCATATGGAGTAATATCCTAACAAAAATTTCAGGCTGAGGAAATAGCTGAGAAACTTTGTGAGTCGGTTGCAGCTAGTCTAGAAGGTAAAAAGCTGGCATCTTTCACAAGGATATCTTCAACAGTTCAGGTTTGTTTCATCTCATGACTTAATTCCTTTATTTTGCTTCAGGGCATTTAGATTTAACATTAAGCTTATTCTATTCCTAACATAACTGTAGGCAGCTATGGAAGAAGCTCTTGTTCGCATCTTAACTCCTAGGCGCTCTATTGACATTCTGAGGGATGTTCATGCTGCCAAGGAACAAGGGAAACCTTATGTTATTGTGTTTGTGGGTGTCAATGGAGTTGGAAAATCCACTAATCTTGCAAAGGTTAAACTCTCTTTCTTGTGTTTGTACTTGAAGTTAATGCCTGTGCATCAGTGTATTAGTTTCAATGGCATCTTCTGACAAGAAAGGTTATATTTAATTTTTGAATTTCAGGTTGCATACTGGCTTCTGCAACATAAGATCAGTGTTATGATGGCTGCTTGTGATACTTTTCGATCAGGAGCTGTTGAGCAGCTGCGTACTCATGCACGCAGACTTCAGGTACTGAGTGTTTCTGCTCTCTGCCACAACTTTTGTGTCCATGTTTATGTTGTGATTGAAAAGCTTTGGACTGAACTTACCTTGTGACTTTTTGTGCTATAGATCCCTATATTTGAAAAGGGCTATGAGAAAGATCCTGCTGTTGTAGCGAAAGAAGCAATTCAAGAGGCTACACAGAATGGCTCTGATGTTGTTCTTGTTGATACTGCTGGCAGAATGCAGGTATTTGCAGTAGCTTCTTGTTTAATTCTGCTTTTCTTAAAACACTTGTCTTGGTATTTTGGTTTCAGAAATGCCGTTAAGCGGATTTAGGTTACTGATTCAAATCTGATCACGAGTTAGGACAATCAGAAATGGGTTTAATACATTCTTGTTAGGTTGAGATGTGTAATGTGATGCTGAATGCAATTGGCTTAATTCAACTACTTGTTTACGTTGGTTCATTCATCTACTCTTTCTCATAATCTTGGGTTTATTTCACTGGCCTTGGGTTTCAGGATAATGAGCCATTGATGAGAGCTCTCTCAAAGCTTATTTCCCTCAACAATCCAGATCTTGTCTTGTTTGTTGGAGAGGCATTAGTTGGAAATGATGCTGTTGACCAATTATCAAAATTTAATCAGGTTCCATTATTGTGTTAAACTTTTGGTAGTCCATATTCTTTCTTTTAAAATCATTTTACTAAGCATTGTTTCTTGTTGTCTGCAGAAATTAGCCGATCTCTCTCCGTCACTTAATCCAAGGGTAATCGACGGGATTTTGCTCACTAAGTTTGACACCATTGATGATAAGGTAAAGGACCTTGTCAGCTGTGGTCTTTACACTTCCAGCAACTCCTCATTTTCCTTCTTCACCTGACACATGAAATCCTCTATCCTTTTACTATGAACTGTATGTACACAGACTAATTCCCATTTCTTATTTCGATAGGTTGGAGCAGCACTGTCAATGGTTTACATCTCTGGTTCCCCTGTTATGTTCGTAGGCTGCGGGCAATCATATACAGATCTCAGAAAGCTGAATGTGAAATCCATTGTCAAGACCCTCCTGAAATGATTGTCATGTCTCACTCATGAATATTTCTATTTATCAGTGTTCACTCCCTGCTCTGAACAAGTAACAACACCTTGCCAAACTTGTTTGTCTGTCCTGTTTCTTCTGGGTTTGTTGTCGGAGGTGAATCAGTTCCAATTTGTTTAAACAGAACAGGCATTTATAATGCCTGATAGTTTAGATAATACTCACAAATTGCGTGAATTAGCCTGATATGGATTAGGTGATACTCACAAATTGTGTGAATTATGAGTATATATACTCTTCTCTCGTCACTAACATTTCTTAAACTGTCTACTTTCAGATCTGTTTCATGGCAATGTTGAATCTTTTCTTTCTTATCCTTCTTTCCCTTACTACTGCACACGACGTGTTAGCTACTGAAAATGTTGCAGCTTTATCCTTTGTTGACAAGCCCGAGAGAGTCATCGTGGAACACATGCATCACTGGATTTTTCCATTTCATCTCCGCCTCGAAATGCCCTTGTCGCCGGTGAAGGAATCGAAAATCACGATGGATGAGTTGCACGATGACTTAATTTGGGCATGGCAACAAAGGATGGAGATGAAACGTCTTCACTAGCTGATACAATTGGTTCCGTAAGAGATCTCAGGATACAATTATAACTTGATACCGAAAGATTATATTTACTCAGGGTCACCCCAGTAACCGGCCGATCTTCCTTGGTCGGACCAGTCTGTCTCTGTTCTCGAGTCTGTTTTTCGGATTAGGCAGACCCGGCTCAAACTCGATTTAAAGTTCGATCAAATTGGGACAGAGAAAACCTTTATTTTATTAATCGGATGAAACTATATTCTCATATTTAAATATTATATGTTAAATAGATTTTTTATTTAGTAAACGTAAAAATTGAAATAAAATGAATTCTTAATTATCATATTTAGTTGATAAACTTAAACCCATCAGATTCCATGACTAATTTTGTAGCTATTAAAACAATTTTATTTTATTGAATTTGACATAGTATTAGTCTATTAGATGACAATTAGACCTGGGCTTGGTTTCGGGCCTTGGGCCTGATTCTTTTCAAAAAATTTGTAACCTAGGTTTAACTTGACCCGAAGCCTGACAATTATTATAAAAAGCGATGTTGCTTTGCGAAGTCGATTGTCATCCATGTTGCTTATATTTGAAATCATTTATATGTATTATCATCTACCATTTTTAATGGAGAAAAAAAAACAAAATTATCATTATTTATGAAGCTAGCCAATGTTCACTAAACTTTAATGGACATGTGAAACTAAACTTTTTTTTTTTTGAAAAGTAACGGGTAGTATTATACTAGATCAAAAGTCATTACATCTGAAATGAAATAAGGGGGAACAGAATCTCAAAAGCGAGAGCCAAAAATAGAACCAAATGCCGATGCTAACATATGGACAACTTGATTTGTTGACCTTTTAACATGAGAAACAACTATAGATCTAAACTGATATAACAAGCTTTTAATATCGGAAACCAAACCACTACGATAAGAACCATTTTGTTTTCCTTGAATAGTTGCAACCAATTCCAGGCAATCTGAGTCAACTACAATCTGTCTGTCAGCAACAACTCCCTTCAACCAACTATGCGCCTCTCGCAAACCAACTGCCTCTGCGATAACTGGGTTTTCAAGCACACCACTATTGCACATACCACCACCTAAGCAACAGCCCAGATGATCGCGGAGGATCCATCGTGCACCTGCTGCACTGGAAGCATGTTGAAACATGGAATTAACATTTAATTTCGGAGTACCTTCAATAGGCAGTTCCCATTTCATTGGGGACGACTTTGCAGTAGAGAAGACACCAACTTTCCTTGTCGCCATTGCTGCCTTCCACTCTAAAACAAGACGGTCAGCTACTGTGCGAATTGTGCCAGCTGAGGGACGTCTCTGGTGCCAAATAAATTCGTTTATGGATCACCACATCTCCTACATAATCGCTACAACGTGCTGCTGTTGCTCCATAGTCCAAAGCGGCATAACGTCTTGCAGCCACTGTTGGAGAGACTGCACATGAAAACTAACCGGCAATCTGCTCCAAGACCATACGGCCCTGGCAGAGGCACAATCAAATAATATATGGCAAATTGTTTCGACTTGCTGGTGACATAAAGGACAAACCGCATCAATGTAAACACGCTGATATCTCAACATTTCTTTCACCGGGAAAAAACCACGAAGACAACGCCATAAAAAGTTGAGAATCTTCTTTGATAAATCTAACTTCCATAACCAGCGCCATGGTAGAGTCAATGAGTGATTAACATGAATTCTTTGCATCAGCAACCTATAGCCACTTTTAACAGTATAGAGGCCACTTTTATCTGCCATCCAAGTCCAAACGTCATCACAAGCATGTCTTAACTAAGGGATTTTCTTAACAGCAGCCACCTCCTCACTGGACAGTAACAGATCAAGCTTCGCCGAGTCCCACTACCATCAATTCTCACTGCGAAGGTCAGCAACAGTGAGTTTCTCCCTGCCAACAGTATTTGCCGAGTGAATTCGAAACCCAGGGAGAGAGGGAATCCATGGGTCATCGAAAACTGAGATCGTCATTCCACGTCCAACTCTGTATAAGCTACCTTCTCTGAGGATGTCTTGTGCTTTAAGGAAACTCCACCACATACAGTCGGGTTCAATCCACCTGTTGCTTCTAGGAAACTACATTGAGGAAAGTAGCGAGCCTTATAAATTCTTGTAACCAATGAATGAGGTATACTAAGCAACCTCCAACCCTGTTTCGCCACCAGTGCTAAATTGAAATCCCGCAGCTGCCGAAATCCTGATCTACCCTGCTGCTTCGGCTGAGACATGTTTTCCCAAGAGGACCAATGAATAGCAGTTCCTTGTGAATCTGAATGTTGCCATCAGAACCTATTCATTAGCTTCTCTATTTGATCAAGCGTACCGATGGGCAGAAGAAACAGTTGCATTAAGTAATTCGGAATAGCTTGTATGATGGTTTTGAGCAAGATTTCTTTCTCTGCTCTGCTTAAAAGCTTGTGTCGCCTTCCCTGTAATCGTCGCCATTTAACAAGTAGAAAAAGAGAATGGTACTTGGGGACGAATCCTCGGTCCCCTACCCGATCCCTATCTTCTCATGTTAAATTTCAACCATTTATTTGTATGAGTCTTATATAAATAGATGATTGAGATTTAATAAGATAGGGTAAAAGACAGAGTAAAGAACAGAGAATCCTTACAGGCGTACTTGGGAATTGGGATGCAGTTGATATTAAAAAATATCAATCATAGAAATGTTGTTGGTGATAATAAATTTTTTATTAGATAAATATTAGTTCTTAAAATTATTTTTATCAAATGTAAATATTTATATATTTTTTCAAATCACTTTAATTTTTTAAAATATCTCAATATTATCCTATTTTAATTGCATATTAACTTAGTAAGTTTTAGGGATGGCAACGGCCTACCATGAGCCAGTTTAGCTATTTTTTTTAAAATAAGTGCAAAACAATGTTCTTTTCTAATTGAATCTGGACTTGATTGCTCAAAGCCCAACCCTACCCCATGCTTATCTCTTCTAAACAAAACAATATCATTTTTTTTAAGTTAGACCTTGAGCCAATCTGAGCCTAATTTAACCAATAAAATGACCTATTAAAACATACCTCCTCTGATTCATAATAAGTGTTATTTTAGAAAGATTTTAATTATTCAAAATAAGTGTCGTTTGCGACTTTTTATGCATATTTATAATTTTACTTTTAAAATTACCCATTGATTTCTCTCACATCTTAATTACACAGATTACACAGATTATATTTTCAAGACACTTTAACATACAATTAATAAGGGTATATCAGACATTTCATTAATTTTCCTAATAAGTGTGCATTCTTCTAAAATAACACTTTCTAAAATAACACTTACGAGTAAAACAATCAATGGGTATAGTCAGCTCAGCTCATTACTATCTATTCTTTTTAATTATATCACAACCAACTGAAAAAGACTTATCCATAACTAAACATCAAAACAAATCATTTTTTAAGTATTAGGCAATTTCTTTGAATTTTAAATTTTATCTAAGACTTTAAAAATTAAAAGTAAATATTTCATTTCAACATCTCATACAATAATACAAACATTAAAAAAATTTGGAATTTTATATTATATGTGCCTTTAATTATTTGATTTCATGCTCTTATCTTTCCACCTCGAATGTGACGTGAAAAAAGGGGTTGTGCTAGACAGGAGTCTTATTGAACTTGTTCAAATCTGGGTTTGCTCGTGAAGAAGTCTCTGATCACTTTTTTTTTTCTTCTCCCTTTTTATTGAGCAAACAGGAAACTGAAACACTGCTTGCAATCTACGAGAAATGAAGGTTGTTATCAAGGAGACCAGTGTTGTACGCCCATTTGAAGATACGCCCAAGAGACGGCTATGGCTGTCCAGCATAGATGTGATGTACACGAGAAGAGCTCACACCCCTTTACTCTTCTTCTACAAGTTCAATGGTTCTGGCAACTTTTTCGATCCTGAAGTGGTGAAGGAGTCTCTAAGCAAAGTTCTTGTGCTGTATTACCCTGTGGCTGGAAGACTTGGAAGAGATGAAAATGGTAGAATTGAAATAGGCTGCAATGGAGATGGAGTTTTATATGCAGAAGCTGTGGCTGATTGTGCTATGCCTGAGCCTGGTGACCTCGGACCTGACGACGTCGGGCTCCTTCAGGTCTTGCCTCCAGTTAGTTACAACTCAAGTCACGACGTTTCGTCTTTCCCATTACTCGTCGTACAGGTATTGTTAAGTTTACAATAGATTTTGCAATATGGTATATGAATCAGAAATGGCAGATCTAATAGTTAGCAATAATATGAAACGGAACTTGGTTTGCGAGGTTACAGTAATGGTGTTAATGCAGGTTACTAGATTCAGTTGTGGAAGTGTGTGTCTAGGAATTGGGTGGCATCACAATCTAGCAGATGGTACTGGTTTCATCCATTTCTTGACTTCTTGGTCTAGCATAGCTCAGGGTCACCCCATTAACCGGCCCATACTCCTTGATCGGACCAGTCTCCGTTCAAGAGTCTGTTCTTATACTCCAACCTTCCACCATTCTGAATATGATAAATTCCCTGTCATGAACAGTATTTCAACTCTCCAAGTTCGATCGCTTACCTCTCAGACAAACTCTGAGGTAATATTTGAGATCACCAGAGATCAGATCAAAGCCCTCATGCCAGTGAGGGATCAAAAAGAGGAATCAGACAAGACGAAGTACACTTACTTCGAGATCCTGACGGCATTCATATGGCGAACTGCATGTAGAGCTCGAAATCTCTCTGATGATCAAGCAACAAAGTTGCGTTTTGCGGTTGATGGGCGTTCCAGGTTGAACCCTCCACTCCCTCCAGACTATTTTGGTAATGCAATCTTCAGTTGTACAACAATGGCGGTATCAGGTGAGCTTTTATCAGAACCATTCGTCGAGACGGTGGATAGGATTCATAAAGCAATAGTCAGGATGGACGACGAGTACCTGAGATCAGCAATTGAGTTCCTGGAGAGCAAAGGTGACCTGACATCAATCATGCACGACCCTGGTGTATCTGCTTGTCCAAACCTGAACATCGTGAGCTGGACGAAGCTGCCTTTCCACGCCGTCGATTTTGGGTGGGGACGAGCAGACATGAAACCTACGAAGATGTTTGACGGGAAAGGATTTATAATGATAAATCCAAACGATGAAGGGAGTTTGATGTTGGACATATGCTTGGAAGCAGATCATATGCAAGCCTTCCAAAAGCTGTTCGGTGCTTCATTTCAGGGCAATCCAATGGCCAAGTTGTAAATCCAACATCTTTACTCGGAATATTGACCACTGTTTGTTTTATATTGCAATATCTGATTTTCTGTTTCTATTTGTAAATTTAATTAAACAATTGTGTTTGATCAAATTTTTAGTTTTAGTTTTAGATTTTGATTTCTTCAAATTTTAGTAATTTACTAAAACTATAAAAAATAGTTTTATTTATTATTATTTTTTTCATAATTTCATATATTATTAACTAAATATATACTATTTACTTACTTAATATTCATTATTATATACCAATTTTATCATCATTTTAATTTTTTAAAATTTTTGGTAATTATTTAATAGTTATATTTAAATTTACTTCTCTTTAAGATACACAAATTTTAAATTTTGAAATAGTTATTTATGAAATAACTTTTTTATCTATCAAGTATTAAATTTCAAATAAAATTGACTTTAATAATTAAAATACATATAAAAAAGATTAGTTTATAAATAAAGTTTATATTTTTTACAAATGAATACAATTTTTGTTGATACTTATTTATAAATATGATATATAATACTAAAATAAAATTATTTACTTAATTGTAAGTTTTAGATTGTTTGAAAAAATAAATAAACATATACTTTGTTTAAGACAAATTATAAACCAAAATTAAAGTAAAAATTACAAAATAAAATATAAATAAAACTAAACTAAACTAAATCGTTATTATGATGTAGTGAGTATTATTGTTGTAGAGCTCCATTTGACTTTTTAAATAAGAAATACTTGAAATATGAAAGAGAATGGTCTTTTAGGTCTCAGTTTGTGCTGCTTTCACTTTGATTCAAGCAACCGTATTCTTTCATTTAAAAACAAGATCTTTTTTTGGGTTACAGGTATCCGGGAGATTTTACGAAAGCTTTGAGAGGTTCGTCTCTAGCATGTTGTTCGGGAAAGGAATCAGTGTACCGACCGCATCTTCATATTCTTCGGGAGCCGCCTTTTGAAGTCCGGGAGTTGCTTTGTTGTGATGCCTAAGAATCGTTGTTTGCTAGAGCTATGAACTAATTTCGGTTGTCCTTTGTAAAAAAAAAAAAAAACAAGATCTTTCGGAGGACTTGGCCTTAATAAGCGCCGTAGACGAGGAGATAGAGTTTGATGCCCTAGTTGTAAGCAACTATTTTCTTCCGCAACCTTTGATTTGGTGAATGAACTGAAATGCAGAATTCAAGTGTTTGTGTCATTGTTTTGCTGGAGGAAGGGGCTACTCTTTTAAAATCGCTAATAGGTGAAAGATGAACAAAAATTGG